>OY757544.1:30716955-30742975 GCA_963584105.1 Alviniconcha strummeri | reverse complement strand
CTACCAGCTGGGGGAACCTACTATCCGATCTGCATGTTCCCCACGAACAGTGAGCGCTTGATCGGCGTTTCTGATGCCTTTTATGCCTTTATTTACGGGTATCCGTCATCTTGCCCACGTGCTCACTGTACCTGCCAATACGGAGGCGAGATGGCCTATTAGGGACGGGGACAGAGTGGGAAGGGGACGACAGAGTGAAGGCTCGACCGCGGAAACCGTCCGAAAAAGACCGGAGAGACCGTGGACCGCCACCAGAACAATGGAAGTGTTAAGGCGGTGTCCCCTCGCCATTGCCCAGCGACTTGTGCACTGCGCAATTGCTCTTTCAACTGCTGTGCTGGACAGAGTCACTAAGACAATGTCCATTGCACGGCTGTTGACGAACAACTTGGACAACTCGAAGCAAAAGACGTCCAACTTGCTCAGCCCAGCTCCACCTCCTCCTACTCATGATCTCTTCTGAGCCTACATGTCGTCTTAACGCCTCTTCATTTCTCTGTTAAAGCCTAAACTAGCCCACCCCTAAGATGACTGACATTTGTTAGTAATAAAGATTACCCATAGCAGAAACAAGCAGCGGCGCCGTAGGCCGGATGGCCGAGGGCCGGGGGGGCTGCGACACCAACCACATTGCCGGTTGTATATATACAAACCCAGCGACCACGGTTCCGGAGCTGGACTAAAGTTAACTAAGCCAAAGAAGGGACCACACTTTAGAGTTGTTCGCTTAACTTTGGTCTCATGCGTGTGTTTCGGCTTTACCTGTCAGTGTGTACGTGTATGTGTGTGTTCATTCATGATCAATACGTGATCAAATATGAAGACCCATAAATTTCACTTTTCAGATGTTAACGTTTGCCATTTCTACGCCTTTGATATTTGGTGAATCCCCCCCCCCCCCCCCCCCTATCCCTCTCTATATATTCGCGCAGATATAATAATCATGATTGACCAGGCATAACTTCAAGAAAAACGCACACAAAAACAACAACCGATTCTCAATCTCTCCAGAGAGACAACGCACAAGGGAGAAAATTTACGTTTCAGTCCCTTCGACTGCTGGAGTGCTCTGCTCCTTCGGTCTGGTTTCAATTGTTTTCTCTCTCTACAGAGACACTACATTGAGTGTGTGTGTGTGTGTGTGTGTGTGTGTGTGTGTGTGTGTGTGTGTGTGTGTGTGTGTGTGCGTCTCCATACAACAGGCACTGACATGCAACTATATTATGTGTTGACTTGATTCCACATTGACACAGGTTTCTCATCTTGGGGAATTTAGCTGGGTGCCGGGAACAACACCAAAGTTATGTTCTCTGGTGTAATATATAAGCAAATCTCGCACCTATCATGTGTGTGTGTGTGTGTGTGTGTGTGTATGTAAAAACTGAATTTTTCTTTAATACAACTATATAAAAAAAATATAAAAAAAATTATAATATGAATACCGTATGACGTTTTCTGTCCCACTCTTGTTCACAGCTATAGATATATGTATCAGAATTTATTTCCTCTTTGACACATCTAACTTTCTAAAGAAAAAACAAACAAACAGAAAAAATATGTACTTAATATGAATACATAACATTGTCTCACCTCACTCCCTCCCCGCCACGCCCCCCCCCACCCCCCCTCACGATACACAGCTAACAAACATATATGAAAGTGCACACAGCCACACTGGCACATACACAAGTACACAGTGCAATAAAGGTGAATCAGCTCATAAGTAGTAACTTCACACTATCATCAAGTCAACCATGATGGACATACCAGAATCAAATACAAATAAATAATTAATGAAAAAGGACATTAGTGATTCACAGTTCAAAATATACTCATAAACAAACAATTAACAAAGTTGTAGCTCGTAGATTGTGATCAGAAATTCAAGAACTTGTAGAAGTGAGATTTAAAAAAAATCTGGTCTGTTTGGAGGGATGATGAAAATTTCTTTAAACTGGCACAAAAATGACCGTCATGGACTAACATAATATTTTTCGGGCATATTAGTTTCAGTAAAAACATTTACTTGAAACAGCAAGATTGCTTTTATTTTAAATCGAGGTCAAAAGTCGGAAATTCTACCTTCCGTTTCACTCGCAACTGGAAAACTGAAACGGTGTCTTCTTCATTATGATGTTAAAGACGAATGTACCAAAATAATATCTAAGAATTTACTGCTGCCTCAGTATTATTGTAACATCCCTTGTCAGTGCGTAAAGGGATCAAATGTCGTCGAGCGATTCCGCTATGGCCACACAACTGAGAACACTAGCAGGTTAGGTTATAAACATGTTTGCGTTAATTACTTGCACGTGGCATCTCATGACTATCAGTATCAAGAAGTGATACAGCATACACACTGACACACACACATCCACACTCATCCACACTCATGTCTGCGTTAATTACTGCACGTTTGAGTTAAAACATTTACTTGAAACAACAAGACTACTTTTATTTTAAATCGTGGTAGAAGTCGGAAATTCGACCTTCCGTTTCACTCGCAACTGGGAAACTGAAACGGTGTCTTTTTCATTACGATGTTAAAGACGAATGTACCAAAATAAAATCTAAGAATTTACTGCTGCTTCAGTATTATTGTAACATCTCTAGTGCGTGAAGGGATCAAATGTCGAGCGATTCTATGGCCACACAACTGAGAACACTAGCAGGTTAGGTTATAAACATGTTTGCGTTAATTACTTGTACGTGGCATCTCATGACTATCAGTATCAGGAAGTGATCCAGCATACACACTGACACACACACACACATCCACACTCACTCACAAAATCGTTCTATTTTTATTCCCACCTCACTTTCAACTCGAATTCAAGTGGAGAATGAAAGTTCGAAATATTATTGAATCAAAAACGTAAGTCACAAGCATATCATAAGCAGACAAAAGAAGAGATTAGAAGGCACAAAGGTTCGAAAAGCCAACTGATATAGCTAGGTAAACTTTATCTGGTTGTCTCATTACCTGAGAATTTAACATAAACAACAATTAAGTCAACACAAAATCGTTCGTGCGGGTTACGAAAGTCCGTGAGCTACAAACCTGTGAAAAGACAGTTCACAACCGGTGTTTCACCAAAAACATCGCCTCACTTTATAATTTCTCAGTAGGGTCTTACATTGAATTATAGAAGAAAACTTTAAGGTATCTTCCAAGTCCGGGATAGTGGAAGATGGAATACACAAGAGAATTATTTATGGAAAAGTCAAAAAGCTAATCGCGGACTATCGCGGAGCTGGCCTTTTCACATAATATTAAACAGAAAAGTCGATCCTGTTAATCGCGGATACGCGGAACAGGCTTTATCTAATTAGTAAAATAAAGGAACTCCATTCGGAGGTTTAGATCAGAATGGAAAAAATGGAGCCAGGCTCGGATAACGAACCTGACCTCTCAGTCAGAACATCTGTAGCGAAACACAGTTTAAGATTCAACACATCAATCATGAAATGAAAACAAGTGTTATAACCCATATATTTGAAACAACTCGTGGCTACCACGAAGCTGGCCCCTGTACTTAATCATTTAAGCAAACGTGAAAAATAACTGAAAACATTAGCGACGCTAGATCTCAAACCATAGAAACTACAACAATCAAACAACAATAAAACATCATTCAGGAACTAGGAAGGTAAAAGATAGTCAAAGCAACCTGTTGAATGTGGATTAAATTGAGCCAAAACACTAGTTTGACTTGGAGACTGACCTGGAGGCTCGGCAAAGTGACTGGCAAAAGAGGATACACGGTCCTTAAACTTCTGTGAGGGCGAGTGGTGCGGGGGATTAAAATGGAGGGTCTTTATACCTAATACGGCATCAGTGGCCCAGAATTTGGAATAAAAGAAGAATTTGTAACAGAATAGGGAAGGCAGCTCTTCCATGCCCTTGCATGTACAGGGAGGCTTGTTGTCTACAGCTCGGCGAACTGCCGACCGCCGCTAATTGGAACCATCCTTCACACGGGAAAGGAGGCTGCTGCACCCCACGACCGCATGAAGACCCAGCACCAACGAACTACTAACTGAACTAAAAATATTCTCGTCTTTTCAACTTCAAAACTTACAAAGACCATTTCACCAACAGTCTGACTAAAGTTGAACGTAGAGTAAATAGTGCAGATTATCTTCTTCTTTTTTCCCCCTTTCAATTCCTCACATGCAATAGGTGTTAAACAAGAAGTAAACTTACATATTAGGAGTTTTAAAGCATTTAGATTTTTTTGGTACCTATGTCACAGTATTGGTACACAGTTTCTGAGAATGACCCAGAGAGAGAGAGAGAGAGAGAGAGAGAGAGAGAGAGAGCTCGATCTCTATGACTCCTGTGTACCGCACCGTGCAGGAAGGACTTAGTATGGTGTCATGTAGAGAAGGTATAACAAAGTCCAAGCATGTTTTTTAGTTTATATATATATACAGAGAGAGAGAGAGAGAGAGAGAGAGAGAGAGAGAGAGAGAGAGAGAGAGAGAGAGAGAGAGAGAGAGAGAGAGAGAGAGAGATGTGAATAACAAAGATTTGTTTGATTTCATTTGAAATACTTCGTCTGTGTTATATTACATTAGATATAATATACACTAGAAGTACAACACACATAGTCATAGTGAATGATATATAAATATTAACTTAATATGAATATGCCTAACACTTGCTCTGTGTCACACTGTAATCCCCCCCGCCCCCCCTCCTCCCAGTAGTTATAACAGGTTAATGTTGCCTGTTGCCGGGGTGGTGTTTGTTGTTTTGTTTTTGTTTTGTTTTACGGTTTTTCCTCCTGTATCAGACCCTTAGAGTGTCAGTGTAAGCAACGACCTGGCTGTGGCCACCTAAGGGATCAACTGATGAAGAGCGGCACATCTCTCAGTCTAATATATATATATATTTTGTTTGAGTTCGGACTTAAAGCTTGTAAAAAAAGAAAAAGGCTTAATGAGGATAGCTGCGTTACCTCGCAACTGCAAATGGCGGTTGTGTTCACAGACTACAGGCTCTACGCGAGTTCCGACCAAACAATTTCTGGAACTTGAATAAAAACTGAGAGACGATCTCACTGGAAAGGCAGCGCATGCATCCAGATGTACATGTTTAGAACTTCCCAAAACAGTTCGCCCATGTTTGACAGGCGCTTGGCCAGGTCAACCGGCGTATCAGTTGACCGGCCGGCAGGGCCAGACCTGGTTTTGTTTAGTGCCAGACACTCTTGTTGTAGGGACAAAAGGGCTTCTGGAACCAGGATCTTAGTTTAGAGTTAAGATGGTATGAACTTGAGGGTCCAGCTCCACCTCCCTCCTCTAAGATCTCTTGATCTTTTGATCTCGCCTGGAACCCTGTTCGCTACACGTAAACATGGTGCTTAACGTCCACAGAAACCGTACGGCTTATTAGGGACAGGGGGTATGGGGGTGATGATGATGATGAGTTGATGCTTAATGTCCTCAGATGTCATTTGACATATTAGGGACAAGTTGTGACCAATGCCGAAGCACGGTTCAATAAAAGCCACATACGTAAGGTGTATGCCACCTGCACAGTTTTGGCAGAATGATCGGGATTTTTTACGTGCTACTGTGGTAACACGGGGGTGGAACGGATACCGAAATAAGAGTCAGCACAGAAAGTCGACCCTGGAGAAGAAAATTCTCCTGGCCGTTCCAGCAGGGATTCGAACCCGCGACCTTTCAATCACGAGTCCGGCGCTCTAACCACTGAGCTATCCCCGCCCCCCCCCCCCCCGCCCCCCCGTTATGGGGGTAGGGGGAGAGGGAGATTATATACCCATCGCTACACTGTCACCACCAGAATGACTTCTGCATAAAGATGGACAGCGATGAGAGCCATTTTAGTGTTTCAGTAGGAATTAAGTGATGGACAAAATCACAAGACAGTGCCCACAAACCACAACCTTTTTGAAGAGAAAGGAGAGCCGAAGCGGTATCGAACCGAGGTGTCCTTCCGCTTACCAGCCTAACGCCTTACCGCTAGGCCAAACCGGCTCACTTGCGCTACACGGTGGTGAAGTGATGCTTAATGTCCTCAGATGTCAGTTGACATATTAGGGACAAGTTGTGACCAATGCCGAAGCACGGTTCAGTAAATCTTTACGTCCACGGAAACCAGAAGGCTCGTTAGGACGGACAGCCCAGGACGTCCACCTCGACTCTCACACAGCTCCTGAACTATTTGCGCTACACGTTCGTTCTGTTTTTGCATAATGTCCTCAGATGCTAAAAGCATATTAGGGACAATACTATGCGCTACACGTAAGTAAGGTAAGTAAGTAAACATGGTGCTTAACGTCCACAGAAACCATAAGGCTTATTAGGGACGGGGAGAATGGGGTGTGGAGGTGGGGGGGAGGGGAGAGAGATTATATACCTATCACTACACGCACCACCAGAATGACTTATGCATTAAGATGGGCAGCGATGAGAGCCATTTTAATGTTTCATAATTGTGAGGGACAAAGTCACAAGACAGTGTCCACAGACCACAACTTTTGAAGAGAAAGGAGAGCCGAAGCGGATTCGAACCGAGGTCCCTCCGCTTACCAGCCTAACGCCTTACCGCTAGGCCAAACCGGCTCACTGCGCTACACGTTTGGTTTGGAGTTGCTTTACGTCCACAGAGGCGAGATGGCCTATTAGGGATGGGGACAGAGTGGCCCGGAAGGGGGCGAGAGAGTGAAAGGCTCGACCGCGGAAACCGTCCGAAAAAGACCGGAGAGACCGTGGACCGCCACCAGAACAATGGAAGTGTTAAGGCGGTGTCCCCTCGCCATTGCCCAGCGACTTGTGCACTGCGCAATTGCTCTTTCAACTGCTGTGCTGGACAGAGTCACTAAGACAATGTCCATTGCACGGCTGTTGACGAACAACTTGGACAACTCGAAGCAAAAGACGTCCAACTTGCTCAGCCCAGCTCCACCTCCCTACTCATGATCTCTTCTGGGCAAATGTGAGGGTCCAGCTCCACCTCCCTCCTCTAAGATCTCTTGATCTTTTGATCTCGCCTGGAACCCTCGTTATGAGCGCTACACTGGTTTGGTGTTGCTTTACGTCCACAGAGGCGAGTTGGCCTATTAGGGACGGGTAGCGCTACACGTAAGTAAGTAAGTAAACATGGTGCTTAACGTCCACAGAAACCATAAGGCTTATTAGGGACGGGGAGAAGGGGGGGGGGGGGGGAAGGGGGCATGGAGGTGGGGGGAGAGGGAGACTATATACCTATCGCTACACTGTCACCACCAGAATGATTCCTGCATTAAGATGTGCAGCGATGAGAGCCATTTTAATGTTTCAGTAGGAAGTGATGGACAAAGTCACAAGACAGTGTCCACAAACCACAACCTTTTTTGATGAGAAAGGAGAGCCGAAGCGGTATCGAACCGAGGTTCTTCCGCTTACCAGTCTAACGCCTTACCGCTAGGCCACACCGGCTCACAGCGCTACACCCGCAGGCCTGGACCTCTATAGTGCCCGTAGGCACTTACCGAGTAGTGCAGTCCCCTGGATTTCCGAAGATCGTCTATTCAGACTACTAGAGCTTCTCTTTCCTGGTCAAAATGAATCACTTTGATAAGAAAACAGCAGACCACCAAAAGTAAAAGTACTGGAGGGAAAAATGGAGTGTGTTTGGGGGGCGGGGGGGGGGGGGGGGGGGGAGGCAGCTGCCCAGTCACATGTGCCACCTGGTCACAGTCCCCCACTGTACCCATGACATGCTACTGTTATTATAGTTATATGACAGTTTCACACTATTTGGCAGAATGATAATGGAAGCATTTGACTGGGCACTGGACGATCTTACACTGGATGCACTAAAAACTGCGAGAATAATGGAGTTTCTTCAATTAATTCATTTTTTTGTTCCACCTGGTAACACAGTAATGAAGGGAGGCAACTCAAGTTTTGGGGGGCAGTAAGACATACTGCACGTATTTGATTACATAATCAGATTTTGCTTTTTATATTACTTTATTTGCCTTTTGCAGTTTGTTAAAAAATAATAGCTTCCTCCTTCACTCTTTGCTTTCGCTCTAATAATAACCGGCCTGGTTGACTGGACGTTAAAAACCAACTCTGTTGGAGACCACGCTCGACAGTTTGGCTGTGGCTCATGGTTTTTACCACATACTGTGACACTGTAGAAGGGCCAAAAGCTACACATGTGCCAAGCCGTATTCACAGTAGTTATACATCTGCGTAACTGTTATTTCATGTTGTATTTGACCCTTTAACAATGCATCCAAAAGTCAGTGTAGCCAGGTGTCCCACCTGCAAGACCTGCTTAGCAGACGACTTTCAACGAAGAAGAAACGTAACTCTTGATAACACGTTGAAAGTGATGTCCCTTATGCTATTGCGATGCCACATCCTGGCGACTGCTACGTTCACTCGCTAATAATAATGTATTGATTTTTTGAAAAAGGAAGGAAAATCAGACGACAGGCATACAGAATGTGTGAACCAATTTTCGAGTATCAGTTCAGACTGATTCTAATCGGTGACAGTACTGTGGGAAAGTCTTCCATCTTGCGCTATTTCACAGATGGAAAGTTTGAAGATGCTTGCGATCCTACTGTTGGAGTTGACTTTTATGCCCGCCTGATGGAGATCAAACCTGGCGTTCGCGTCAAACTTCAGATTTGGGATACGGCAGGCCAGGAAAGATTTCGGTAATGCATACGTCAAAGACTGTTTTCCCTCGTTTTCAGTGAGGGTAACTGTGATGGTTTTCGTATGTATACTGCGTTGTTTATGTTGCGTGAACGTGCTGAGAGTAATGTATTCAAAATGGCCACGTAATTCAGGAATGCCCAGCATGTTTACATTCTGATCAGCTGTTAGTGTTATCGACTTGTAAGTTGTATTATAATACATGTATACACGTCTTATACTATATGCATATGATATGATAAACATATAAGCTACGTATTTTCAAGAGCGTGATGAGACGATCACATTATTGACCTTGACGTCGAATCCCAAGAATAACTGGTAAATTTAATTTTCTTAAGTCATTGATCCCCCCCCCCCCCCCGGGTTCCGCTGCCTTTGAGTGATCTGCGTCAAAAATAGATGACTCCCAAAATCACAGACCTCAGAGACCCCATCGGTAAGTAGTGTTGATGATGGCTAGGGCTGTGCCTGTCACGGTTCGCCCCCAGTGACTGCTGCGAAAGCCGGATTGGCCTAGTCAGACACGACTCAGAGACATCAAATGCTAGTGTGACACTCAGAACTCAGTGTTTATTTTGAAGAGGTTTTTTTTTCTTTTCTTTTTTCCCTCCAACTGTGCGTCCCCTAACACTAACTGTCTTCTATCTTAAGTACAGTGGAGTTCACTCTATCGGTCTTTGGAAGAAGCAGAAGAACCTAAGCAAAGATTACATATTTTGTGGCAGTGGTGCTGTGCTACGAAAAAGGCATAAGCATAATCTAAAATTAGTACACAAACAAAACCAAAATGATGGAGTGACTTGTATCATCTGAGAGTACGCAAACAAAAATAGTAAAAAAGACAGTCCAACTGTGTACAACAGTTTTAAGCGGATGCTTCTGAATCGGTGTGATTTAAGCCCCCCCCCACCCCCACCCCCCACCCCCATGAAATTAGGCTTACAGAAAAGGCACTCCCAGTGTTGGCAGTATCACAGTCAATGAGCAAAACCTGAAGGACTCTTGTGTCAAACACAACAGTGTACACTGGCATCAGGTAGTGGTTAGTATAAGTATTAGTAACCGACTGACATTCAGAATGAATCTGTAAAAATCTAAAATGTCTGATTATTCTCTTACTCTCAGGAGGCTGACAGATGCATGCATGCACACACACACACACACACACACACACACACACACACACACATATGCACAGAGTACTTGTTCAGTTTAAAAACTGTTAAACTATAAAGTATAATGTCTTAAGACTCTATCACTCTATCAGTCTGCAATAAAAAAAAATAAAAAAAATGGTGAGCAGAAATTGTCATTTTCAGCACTTCCACATTGTAGAATTGAAATACAGCCTTTTTGATGATGCATTTTCTGATTTCTTTGCAGCTCAATTACAAGGTCTTACTATCGCAACTCGGTAGGTGTCATTATTGTGTATGACATCACCAAACGCAGCACCTTTGAGAACCTGAAACAGTGGTACGAGGAGGCCAGAGTCCACATTGAGCCGCACAAAGCCATATTCCTCATCTTGGGCCACAAGTCCGACAAGGAAGATGGGCGACAGGTCACTGCGCGGGAAGGCCGGCGTTTTGCAGAAATGCATGGATTGAAGTTTTTCGAGACATCAGCCAAGTCTGGACAGAACATTGAAGAGTGTTTCTCCCAGATAGCCAGAGACACGTACCAGCATCTTCAGGACGGCCACATCAAGTTGGAGGAGGGATGGGATGGGGTCAAGCCAGGATTTGCTCGCCCACGGGAAACTGTGCATCTAGCAGAAGGCGAGGGGGAGAGCGGTGGGTGCTGTTAGTAGCTGGTTGTTGACCTGACACCTGGCTAATTATCAGACGTAAGACTCTGTTAGTAGCTGGTTGTTGACCTGACACCCGGCTAATTATCAGCGGTAAGACTCTGTTAGTAGCTGGTTGTTGACCTGACACCTGGCTAATTATCAGCGGTAAGACTGACTTCTGTAACATGTTGACCTGACACTTTGTTGATTGACTTCTGCAACATCTGGCGCGAGTGTGTGCAGTTAGACTGGTTCAGCTCTGTGTACTGACAGTGACAGTAACCAGTGTTGACAGAGCTCAGTCAAGGTTGTTCGTTTTAATTGCATTGTAAACGGTGTGTCTGAGTAACACCAAAAGTCAACACCATACTGAAACCAGTATGAAAGTAATAATGCTTAGGATTCAGTGTACTTTTTCCTGGGGTGGGAGGGGGGAAGAGGGGGGTGGTATGGAGGGAGTTTGAAACCACTTGGTGTTACTGTTAGCTTTTGGGGAATGGGGTGGTGGTAAGGTACTTCATGGTAAACAACAATATACTTTATAACAATCAGCAATACTTAATTTTAAAAGTATGATGTTTTAGTGCCATTTTATACTCACGATTTTCTTGTTCTGTTCAATTTTCTGGGATTATAATTTTGAGCATTTTGCAGCAATGGGGACTGGTCTTGTAGTACTACGCATCTTCTTACCACACGTCTTTTCTTTGCTATTAGCTTTGTGTTGATTAATATTATGCCTTACTTTTGTTATGCAACTTTTGTTGAGCAGATATTTTGCACACAAAAAGAAGCAGTTTGGAGTTGATGCTGATTCTGGCCAAAATATCAGTGAGCATTTGGGAAACTTCCTGAAATATCATGATGAAACAAAGATACACTTGTTTGAAGTTTTCACTCAGCTTGCTTGCTAAAAAATGAAACTTAAAGTGAGCGCTGTCATTTTGACCTCTTTTGTGATATGACTGGCTAAAAGTAAAACTGAAAGGTACCTCTTGTCACTACCCAGCCTTTCTTTGTGTTTGATTGGTAAAGACTGGGCCAGCGCAGGGGGCTAAAACTGAAAGGTACCTCTTGTCATTACCCAGCCTTTCTTTGTGTTTGATTGGTAAAGACTGGGCCAGCACAGGGGGCTAAAAGTAAAACTGAAAGGTACCTCTTGTCACTGCCCAGCCTTTCTTTGTGTTTGATTGGTAAAGACTGGGCCAGTGCAGGGGGCTAAAAGTAAAAGGTACCTCTTGTCACTGCCCAGCCTTTCTTTGTGTTTGATTGGTAAAGACTGGGCCAGTGCAGGGGGCTAAAAAAAAGGGGCCCAGATTGGAAGCAGTATTATTTGTAGAAATGTTACTGGAAGTGGAACAATCCTATGAAGCCTGCAGATACAAATTTGTGCAGGTTTCCCAGTTTGGATGTTTTCAGTCCAGCTTGTGTTGGCATGGGGTCCTCCTTTAAGGGTCACTGGCTAGTTCACTGTTCAGGCTGAGTGGTGCACTGGCTAGTTCGCTGTTCAGGCTGAGTGGTGCACTGGCTAGTTCACTGTTCAGGGTGAGTGGCGCACTGGCTAGTTCGCTGTTCAGGGTGAGTGGTGCACTGGCTAGTTCGCTGTTCAGGCCGAGTGGTGCACTGGCTAGTTCGCTGTTCAGGCCGAGTGGTGCACTGGCTAGTTTGCTGTTCAGGCCGAGTAGTGCACTGGCTAGTTCGCTGCTCAGGCCGAGTGGTGCACTGGCTAGTTTGCTGTTCAGGCCAAGTGGTGCACTGGTTAGTGTTCAGGCTGAGTGGTGCACTGGCTAGTGTTCAGGCCGAGTGGTGCACTGGCTAGTTTGCTGTTCAGGCTGGGTGGTGCACTGGCTAGTTAGCTGTTCAGGCCGAGTGGTCCACTGGCTAGTGTTCAGGCTGAGTGGTGCACTTTCCACTGCTGGCTGTCTTTGTAAAGAGTAACCTTGTATCGCCCTGGGGCGAAAGTCCTGTTCAGGACCGTAAAATAGCTTGAATACAACGAGACAAATTCAGTCATAACTTAAATGTGACAATCCCTTTTTTGCTTTTTGTTGCTTTCCCTACAGTCAGGCAGTCACTTTCACTTGCCCCCAGTATCAAACAGGGTGTACCACTGCATGGGCTAATTTTGACAACCGTTTTGATCAGTGAGGATGGTGGGGATAAAAACGATGATTTTGATAATAATGAAGCGCATGTCTTTGTCTTGTGCCCAGTTAGACTATTTTTAAAACCCAGTCAACCATGTAGGTTATGTGGTATCATGTTGAATACTTCTAAACACATGTGGTTTATTTCTGAAGAGGATGGGGAGAAAATGGAGGCAAATGAACAAAAGAGTGCTGAAATTGGGCTGTTCAGAGAGGCAGAAATCACGGCAGTGTAATTTGCTTGTGAGGCTGTTATTATTCTCAGCAGCAAGGAGCCCAGTCTGTGCCAGCATGGTACCCCATCATGGTACCAAGATTTGCAAGTTAGTGGAATGAAGTGGGTGTAAAGAAGAATTGATACAATGATAGTAATACAGTACATTTGAATCCTTTCATCACAGTAGTTGCTGCTTGGCTATGTGATGCTTTACCAGCACTGGTGCCATGTGCTGTCTGCTCATGCTGTCATTGGAAAGAGTAATCAGTCCTTGCCTGCCTTGGCAGAAGTTGGAAACTTCCCTGCTTGAGAGTACGAAGCATGCTCAGTGTGTCTGGGACTGTCAGGTCCAACTACAACTTGTACAAGGGGCAGTTTCTTCAGCATTCCAGGGTTAGGTTTATATTGTTTCCACAGTAAAAATCTTGCAGGGAGCAGGGTGTTTTCTACAATGATTTCACAAAAGATAGAACTTTTGCAATGCATCTTTGTGCTACTCCCAGTGAAGTTCTACGCACACTATGTGATTTCATATTTAACTGTAGAGGAAAACTGTTATAATGTTAGGTAGGAATGTTTGAATGTTGTCATAGTATTTGTCCATGCTGTTGAATTTTATGGTATTTTTTTATGATAATGTACAGTGCTGTGAACTTCAATTCTTTTCTTCTTCTGGGGCATAGCTTTGTATATTAAACATATTATTATTAAAACAAATTTAATGATTATGAATTGGCCAGGGGAAGGCAACTCATGAAAGTAAAATGTATTCACTCCCTTGGCCAAGTTTGACTTCAGTATGTGTATCATGTAATGAATAAGTCACCTCTGCTAAGGTCAACCCACTTACATGAGAAATGCCCAAGAGCTTTGCTTTTTGTCATTTTGTGTTGTTGTGGTTGTCTCTTGAATGTTAATTCAGTGACTGAGCATTTGTTCTTCTTCTTAAGTTTCCGAATGCAGTTTATGTTACATGTGTAATTATTATGGCAGCAGAACTGCTGATGAAAAAACACCCTCAACTCATAATCAATAAGGAAAATGGACTTGTTACACAAGGGAAGATCTTTGGTGTGAAGTTTATGCACGGAGAATATCAAGAAGAAGACAACAACTGAATATGGTCTTATTTGACAATGCATGCTTGGTATCAGATGAGGTTGGGACTCTTTGAGGGGCTGGTCAAAGACCTGAATAGAAACCTGGACAAGAAGAGTGGTCTTAGGTTACAGTGAGGGTGTCACCAGGCTGGACTTTTTGTCCCTTCTTCTTGGACTTGAGTGTTCTTCCTTTTTGTCCGATGTGTTTTTGAAACACAGTGGAACCACTGACAAGAGACCAACCTGATTAGAGACCACCCCTCTTGGACAGACTGGGGTTTTCATGCTTACAGCAGCTTTCACTGTTGTCGCACAGCCTCCCTCCCCCCCACCCCATGTTCCCTCCTGGTAATTCTAGCACCATAATCAAACCAAGCTACTAGCTGTCATCACATGCTGGCACTGTTAGTGTGGCAGACTTTTGTGCTCAGCATGCAAAAACCATGAGCCCCACAACCTTTGCATTGTTAGTAGTGTTAGGGAACATGAATGTGACCGCTGGGGACAGATGCATGGCATGGATTGAAAAGAAAAGAGGGAGGAGAGAAACTGAGGATTTGACAAAAATCCATCACCCCAAAATAATAATGATAATCCTAGCAGGTGTTCCATTTCTTGCAAGTTTGTGTAGCGTTGGCGCAAACCTTCACATACTACAGTTTATGTAGCCTGGGCACAAACCTTCACAGACCACAGTTTGTGTAGTCTGTGTGCAAACCTTCACAGACCACAGTTTATGTAGTGCACAAATCTTTACAGATCACAGTTTGTGTAGCCTTGGTGCAAACCTTTACAGATCACAGTTTGTGTAGTCTGCGCAAACCTTTACAGATCCCAGTTAGTGTAGTCTGCGCAAACCTTTACAGACCACGGTTTGTGTAGCCACTGTCAGCCATGGTAAACATGAAAAACTCGGACCTTATGATCCTTTTTGTGTAACCACTCCCTTCACATTCCCTTGCAGATGTTCCTCTGACCAAAGACCCTCCCTTGTGTGAGACTACCTTCCATTGATTGTTAGAGTGGTCTTAATCTGATAGAAGTTCCACTGCAGTCACGTGTAACTTTAGAACGGAGAGACTGCAGCGTGCACAGAATGATGTGCCACACAAGTGTGGAAGTTGGCATGATGATCAATTTCCAGTGTTATGAAGTCTGGCCACTTAATTGACAGATCCACCATAGACCCAGTATGTGTGATGAGGTTTTTCTCTCACATTCTTTGAGTTTACATTCGCTTCAGCTCTTGTATGTGCAATAATGAGTATGTTGATGAATGTTGTGACTTTCTGTACATTTGTATACATATATGAGTACTACATAACCTGAAGTGTGAATGCAGCCACCTGATAGTAGAAGACTACAAGCACAGCTTCAAGTTGAAATTCTAAAAAAAGATTTCTGCTGCACTGTCTGAGTGTCTCATTGTCTATAATGTTTCAGACAAGTTTACCTGAAAAAGTCTAAGGAACAAATCTGATAGTCTCAGATGATGACATCTTGAGAGAGTTCCACCGTATTTATAATGTTAATGTCCATGGCCAGGAGTATGCAGGAAGCAGGGTGCACAGACCCAGTCTGGCCCCGTCATGCTTCCACCTCCGCGTTGTAGGGGAGGAGCAGGACCCAAGACCGCACTGTCTTTGAAGTGTTGTGTTCAGTTTGAGGATTGGACTTAACCCTTTCACTGCCACAGTTTTTGCTAGTGCTGCAGACACCATTTTCTTTTCTGTACTTCCCCGGAAGACAGCATCAGCTCAGCAGAAACAGCCATCTTGGGAACTGGGCCCCATGTTAGGATGTGTCAAAGGGTGCCATCCTTCTTTTTCTTTTTTTCTAACTTCGCTTCAGCACATTAACAAAGATGCCAAATAATGTCTGAAAGAAACGGGATGGAGTTAAGCATAATCTCTCGACCATTGTGTCACCAGCTTGACATTCTTCAGATGTTGCCATTCTCACAACCAGTACTGTGGTGAGAGAGTGAAACTCCTGCAGGTCCAGTGTTTATGGGGTATTAGGTGAAAAAAAATCTGGATTTTTGAGACAGGGGCATCACAATGGCTCATGATGCATTGTAGTTCCAAAATAATGGAGCTTTTGATCAGCTGCACCCAGAAATGTCCTGCAAGTTAGGTTTCATGAGAAAGGAATAGATGTTGTTTTTGGATACCAACACAGTGTGGTGTCTCACTGAACCTTCATAGTGTGTTGGACATGATACTAATAGTCTCAATCCGCATGTTGTTCAGTAACTGAGCCAGGGAGTTTTTTGAGTAGTCCCGCATGTCTGGCTGGATGAATTTCGCATTAAAAAACAACAACAAAAAACAGCCCATCCTAGTGCAGGCATGTGTTTAGGAAATGCAGAGCACTTTTGAATTTAACATGTAGACCTTGAACAAGATAGCCTGCATTATCCTGTGTGTATCAACAATATGTGTACTTCATATAGTAACTACACAATATATTATTTTGTATACTTCAATGCGCTAACTACTTTAAAAATTAAGTTCACATACCCATACTGTGAATGCCAATTATGTGTCTGTTTGAAAGCACTAACTAGATGTACATTCTGAAAATTAACTGTAACATGAATACCTTGATTGAGTTGTATGTGAAGGGATCACCCATGTCCATGATATTGCAAAATATGATCAGAATGGCAGACTCTGACTCATGGAAGCTGGTTGATGTGGGAGGTATTGCATTACTCGTGTCCACAATTGTAGACACATAGACTAATGGAAGCTGGTTGATGTGGGAGGTATTGCATTACTCATGTCCACAATTGCAGACTTTCTGACTGATGGAAGATAGTTGATGTTGGAAGTATTGTATTACTTGTGTCCAGAATAATTGTAGACACACAGACGGATGGAAGCTGGTTGATGTTGGAGGTATTGCATGTATATTCTCATCAAGAATGGCTGCTTTTATTTGAAGAGTGATTTGTTTGGTAGGTGCTGACAACCAGTCAGTTATTTTATTGAATGTTTTACATTTCTGACATTGCCTGTGTGGTTCAAGCATGTGTATGTATAGGAAGTGTGTGTGTGTGAGTGTGTGTTTGTGAGTGAGTGAGTGAGTGTGTGTGTGTGTGTGTGTGTGTGTGTGTGTGTGTGTGTGTGTGTGTGTGTGTGTGTGAACTTTGTGGATATGGAAGGTCAAAATATTTGTCTGCTGTTTACTGTGGCAACAGTGTGTGCGATCAGAATACCAAGCTGATAGTAACAGTGTTGGTGTCAGTGATAAAGATGATAATGAAAATAGGATGGTACTCTGCTCATGGTGATCATTTTACATCAGTAGGGCAGTCTGCATGTCATTGCAGTGACCCCTGTGTCATTGGAGTAGCCTATAGGTCATCAGGTGGGACTTGTTCCCAACTTTGTCATCTGCCATGCCTCAGTGCATGAGCGCTGCCATCTTTGACTGTGCTTGATTGTTTGGTGCTTATGTACTGAGCCAAACAGTTCGCATTTTCTTGCTCGATGTTGTTCATGGAAATGTCACCCCTAAAACCAGAAGACTGGCTCATACCATTGCTGAAGTGGAACTCTTTCCTCAGCGTCATGGGTCAGGAATTCTGGGATGACTGCTGCAGGTTAATTATTATTTGCCTGACTTAGCCTGTGTTGCGGAGGGAGTATTCACTCATATATATAATAGACTGATCTTAGGAAATCCAGGGGACTGCACTCAGTAAGTGCCTGTGAGCATGGACCTGTATATATAGGTCCATGCCGGCAGGCGTAGCATAGAGTAGGCACGCTTTTGTTGGGGGTACAGTGAGTATGTGGGGAAGATGACAGATTCCCATAAACAAAAGGCAGGAAAGACATCAGAAATGCCAATCAGGCACTCACTGTTTGTGGGGAACATGCAGATCGGACAGTAGTTTCCCCAGCTGGTAGTCTAGCATAAATTATAATAGGTCTATGCCTGAAGATCTAAAACTGTCGCAGATCAACTCTTCTCTGCTGCCGCCTCCATTCAGGGGACTTCACTCTCCCGGAGTAAGAAAACACTGTCAAATAATCTTCTTCACCTGTTATTTCCGGGAAGCGACTGTTTCAAAGTATAAAGTAGGACATTGCAGTACAATGGGGGATTTTGTTGTTGTAGCCGACATTACTATTATCAAAGTGAACATTGTTACGAAAGAATGCTAATGTGAAGAAAAAAATCAATCTTCCTGACCTGTTTTGGTTGAAGTAGCCTGTCTTTATCTGATAGGGCTCCCTGTGTAGACAGCACCAGTTTGTCAGTTCCATAGTCTGAAGAAAATGTGCAAGGTGTTTGTGCCAAATCATCATAATATATACTTGTACAACCCCCCTTCTACCTCCCCCCCCCCCCCCCCCCTTAACACCCCCCTCCATTTCCCCCCATAACCCCTCAACCCCTTCCCCCCCTTACCCCTGTGCCATTCAGACACATGTATTCTGTACAGTTTAATTGAGAGCGATGGTCCCAACTGTATTGAAATGAGCTTTCTGTGGTACGTCTTTAAATTGAAGCACCGCTTTTTATTTTTATTTTTATCTCTGAGTATTCATCCTGCTTATGTAAATGAGCAGATTGTACTTGTCAGCTGGCCGCCTACTCACCAGCTTGTGATGCAGTATTATGTGTGCACAGGCGAGATCGGCTGCCTGAAGGCTGATTGTGGTCAGATTCTTTTCGTCCACAATTTAGGCTCTGGAGGGAAGGGAGATAATCCATACTGGGTGAGGCATTCCGGCTTGCGTGCTATGGAATGGGAAACACAGCAACAAGGGAAGGAAGGGATCCACTGACATGTCAGTGTTATTTACAGTTGTACACTGAAACAGGGTGCTCACTGTCCTCACAGATATTCTATACCAAGATAGTGCAATCCAAGCACAGACTTGAGAGTGGACACAGAAAATTGCTTTGTAAGAATTGGCTGAGTGGTTCCAAAGATTATTGGTGGCTCAGCGCAGGTAATGCTGTGTAGTACTGTTAACTGTCTTTGGTAACTTGTGTCTGTGGCACCAAGAGGGTGTGCTTCATAGTCCATTTTTAATGAGAAAAAAATAAAAATAATCCAGGGAACCACATATGGCATAATATTTGGACGTGTCTTCTTCCTGACAACACTTTGAAGTGTACCTGACATTCTTGCTGTCAGTGAAGCAGAAATTCTGCTGGATTCAATCGATCAGAAAAGCCTGCTCAATCCAAAGCAGGTAACTGGAAATCTGTCCTCAGTTTGTCAGTTTAGTATATCATAAGAAAGACTGCAGTATCTTGGAATAGAATGTTTTTCCTGTCATGGCCTTTACTGACTGAATAGTGTGGCAGTAGTGATGAAGGTGTGGACACTGGAGTCCAGGAAGCAAGTACATGTGGGTGACTAGTTGTGAGTAGGCCACATGCTGTGTGCACCCAGTCTGGATGAGTTCTCTCCCTTCACTGTGTGCTGAGGTGGGTTCGGAGTGTGAATCCCAGAGGTAGGTGGTGAAAGACTGGGACAGGGGCAGGTGGTGAGAGACTGGGACAGGGGCAGGTGGAGACAGACTGGAACAGGGGCAGGTGGTGAGAGACTGGGACAGGGGCAGGTGGAGACAGACTGGGACAGGGGCAGGTGGAGACAGACTGGGACAGGGGCGTTCAACAGGGTCCTGTAGCACACACAGGTTCAGCTGAGATTGGGACATTTCTATTGTGATCACAGTGTTCACCTTCTTGCCACCTTTTTCTTTGGTTTTGTCTGTGGTATGGACAAAGCTTTTCTCTTTGTGTGTGTGCGTGTTTTCAATGAGAATTTCTTCTTGCAGGGCAGATTGCGGGATTGTGCATAATAGGTTTTTGTCTTGTTTCATTGCAGTCACTTGTTTGCTGTTTAATGCGCTCTTCTCTCATTTGTACTTCCTCCCCCACTGCCCCAGTTGCTCTGACTGAGTGACCAGTGATATTTTATGTATAATGGCCCTGCATTGTTTTTATCAGTTTACCACTGCTAAGCAGACTTCTTTACTCAAACTGATTTTGCGTGCTGCATCGATGCTCACTGCTTTTGATTCCACCGAAATCCGTTTTATGTGTTATTAATGGATGATAATTGTTTTGTGATGATGGCGACAGTGTAACGTTTAGTTTCTTTTACAAATGTTCAAGTGATGGCAAGTGGTCTGTATCATTACAATACCAGCTGTCTTGATGCACTTTACAATCTCACAGGCACCTGGTATCAGTTGATTTTGTTTGTGTTTGTTTGAACTGAGCATAGCATGAATAAATAGTCTGGAACTGTTCTTTATGGTCGTCCAAAAAGCTAAATGACAACTGTAAGGATCACCTGTGTCTGATGTCAAGATGTTCAATACCTAGTTCAGGGAAACATCTCCACAGGCACTTGACGTTGACCGTTAGTGTTTGGCTTTCTTTCCCACAGGCACATGGGGTTGGTTACTATTTGGCTTTCTTTCCCACAGGCACTTGGAATTGGTTGTCACTTTGTGGCTTTCTTTCAGCACTTGTTTGACTTAGTTGTTTTGGGGACAAACCTGTATGATCAAGAGTGAAGTTACAGCCACTGATATTCTCAGAGTTACCTTTCCCACTGTTCTTAGAGTTACCTTTTCAACTAGCCATCACCCCAACTTAGACGTGAGCTAATTAGCACAACAAAAAGCTTATTCTTTTGATACTTCTTTTGAAAGTAATGAGTAAGTAAAATTTGCTTTAATGCTTTGTTTGCCATACTTTATTGCAAGTGTGGCTTGCTGACAATAACATTTTGGACCTTGTGACAGTACAATTGCCAGGCACTGGAAAAACCAAGATATGATTCATTCTAAAAATCTGAAAGTGATGGGGGGGGGGGGGGGGGGGGGGGGGTGTTAGAATCAGAGCTCAGGTAAGACTTGGCAGTGAACATTAATTGTGAAGAGCATTAAATGTGACACTTCCCCGGCCGGCAGGTCCACCTGCAGCAAGCTTTCAGAAGCAGACACTACATTTGAAGCATTCTGACTCACATGGAAGCATGCAAGTCTGTGTAACCATTCTTTTAGTAGTAGTCTTACTGCAAAGCATTTAAAGACCTGGTTGTTTTTATTTTCACACCTTTTGAGCAAAGTCCATGACAGTGTCGGTCTTGATTTTTGTGGCTCAGTAGGTGCTGCTGTTTTGTATGCTTATCCATTGATTTTAAGTTGGGGGTTGTCATCAATCAAAATGCTTGTGATAATTAGAAATATGTCTTAACCTTCTGACTCTGAAGCTCTTTTCCCATTTCTAGTGTCACAAAAAGCCGGTCTTTGATGTCATTTGTGCCTAACTTTTTAAAAGATTTTTTTCTTTTTCTTTTTCTTTCTTCTTTTTATAAATTATTTGTTTATTTTTTACTTGACTGTTCTATTCACCAAGATGGCGAAGTGTCTGACAGTGGGTTCTGTTGTTTAAATATGTTTGGCTCTCATAGCAGATTTAAAGCATAAAATAAAATGGCCAAAAAAGAAAACTGCATAATTGGTACAGCGTTGATCAAAATTATTGTCTGCACAAGACGAACAAATTGTAATCTGTTGATACTTTCATGCATGAAAACAGGGCGACGTATGACTCTCTGTCTCTGTCTCTCTCTGTTTGTGTCTCTCTCACTCTCTCTCTCTCTCTCTCTCTCTCTCTCTCTCTCTCTCTCTCTCTCTCTCTCTCTCTCTCTCTCTCTCTCTCTCTCTCTCACGCACACACACGTTCGCATGGTCACTCATTACCCAGTGCAAAATAAAGATGTACTGATACCTGATACATTTGACTGCAATGTATGAGCAGTGTGCTATACATTGTGTATTCATTTGTTATCATTGATTTTGAAACTTGCTCCTGGCTGGCTGACACTGGCTGACATTGGACACAGTGCACAGTCTGTCACTCTGGCCCGACACCTCTCTTTTTCCGGCCGGAAACTGGACATCAAAAATGCATCAGATCGGAAAACACGACGTCTGCAGCGCACACCAGACATGGCATGGGCTGGCGAGGTCAGGGCCCAGGTCAACAGGCTAGGCCAGGTCAAGTGGCTAAAGAGTCTCGTTGCATTGCGATGGCAGCCCCTTGGTGAAGAACTGTCTCGTCCTTTGTTCCGTTGACAATGTCAGCCGTGGTGTGCGCGCCCCCCTTGGTGAAGAACTGTCTCGTCCTCTGTTTATTCCGTTGACAGTGTTAGCCATGGTGTGCAGACTTGTGTTTGCCATCCCTTGTTCCAGTCGTCATGATCCTTCGGTTGCCTCTTACGTCAATGTGTCCAATAAATCAAAGTACAGATCAGTGGATTTGGAGTTGGGAATAATTTCATCTTTGTTTCTCTTTTTCCCTGTCTGTCTGTCTGTCTGTCACTCTTTGTTTCACTTTGTATCTGTCCCTCTCACCCATCTCGCTTTTCGTTTTCATTGACACACACCCACACGCACCCACGTGCACGCACGCACGCACGCACACACGCACACACACACACACACACACACACACACACACACACACACACACACACACACACACACACACACACACACACACACACCGCGCGCATTTGATTGGATTATATTTCTGTGTCGTTCCTATTAATAGACCCTGGCTGCCTCTTTGCTTGAGTTCTCTGTAAGTTACGTGTACCAAAGTACAGCCACACAGTGGACGCACCTGTAAGTCACGTGTACCAAATTACACCCACATAATTCACGCACCTGTATGTCACCTGTACCATAGTACGCCCACACATTTTACGCACCTGCAAAGTCACCTGTACCAAAGTACGCCCACACATTTCATCCACCTGTAGGTCACCTTACCAAATTACACCCATTTCACGCACCTGCAAGTCACCTGTACCAAAGTACACCCACACATTTTTTTCATGCACCTGTAGGTCACCTGTACCAAATTACACCCACACATTTCACGCACCTACGAAGTCACCTGTACCAAAGTATGCCCACACATTTCGTCCACCTGTAGGTCAACTGTACCAAAGTACATCTACATATTTGAGGAACTCCAAGCCACCTTACCAAAGTATATCTACCCATTTCATGTGCCTGTAAGTCACCTGTACCAAGTACGCCCGGACAGACACGCAGGTGGCAAAGGTGGGAAGGAACGTTTCTTAAGCGGGGGCCACCCACGAGACTTCTCAGTCTGTCTAAGCCATTATCGCTGAACCACCGCCTCTGCTAAGTAGCCATTCTCACACCGCCTCTCTGCTGTCTAAGTAGCCATTCTCACACCGCCTCCAAGTAGCCATTCACACACAGCCTCTGCAAGGTAACCATTCTCACACCGCCTCTGCAAAGTAGCCATTCTCACACCGCCTCTAAGTAGCCATTCTCACACCGCCTTTAAGTAGCCATTTTCACACCGCCTCTGCAAAGTAGCCGTTCTCATACCACCTCTGCTGTCTAAGTAGCCACTCTCACACCGCCACTAAGTAGCCATTCTCACATCGTCTCTGCAAAGTAGCCGTTCTCACACCGCCTATGCAAGTTAGCCATTCTCACACGCCTCTGCAAGTTAGCCATTCTCACACCGCCTCTGCAAGTTAGCCATTCTCCCACCACCTTTGCTTGTCGTCCCATCCTGCTGTCCACACAAACCGCCGGTCAGTGCATGACGACCAGTGACGCTGTGCTGTCCACATAGACCGCCGGTCAGTGCATGACGACATTGACGCTGTGCTGGTCACGGGAAGTTGGGTTCAGGCCCTGCCGACCAACGAGATTGAGTGGAACGGCTGCACACTGGCGGCGTAAGGTTGGTAAGATTGTAGGTCTTCAGTTTTTTTTGTTTTGTTTTTTCCCAACAGCTACACGGTTAAAACGTGTCTGTTTGGGTCTTGCCTCGCAACGCTAGCAGTCGTCCTTGTTTCACAGTTCTACTTTTTCCCTTGCGATTTTTTTTTCTTTTGTTCCAGGACCAGTAGTTTGAGTTGATGATTAACTTCGAGAATGTCACACACACACACACACACACACACACACACACACACACACACACACACACACACACACACACACACAACACACACAGAGAGAGAGAGAGAGAGAGAGAGAGAAGAGAGAGAGAGAGAGAGAGAGAGAGAGAGAGAGAGCAGAGAGAGAGAGAGAGAGAGAGAGAGAGAGAGAGAGAGAGAGAGAGAGAGAGAGAGAGAGAGAACCACTGCAGTCAGTTCAAACACAAAATCATAGTTTCTTGACTAAAGAGTAGGTGGCTGTGCCGCTATTCCGTGACCCAAAATCTGACGGTATAATTATTATTTCACCGTCACAACATACAAGTGGTAGGTCTTTTCTTCCCTAAAGCAAGAGCTGTCCTACTGCCTGGATGAACACCTCATGAATTATTGATCAAGCATGTTTGTGCCATTCACTGAAATATAATACGGCCATACGCTGTGGGGAAAAAAGTCTGCAAGACTGCAACCTCTCCTGCGTTGAGTGAACTGCGATCACCATCGACTGGTCTGATCCAGTCCCGCCTGACGTCACCTAGCCAGAGTGTCGTGACTCGGTCAATGGCACGGCAATGTAGCAACAAGCCGATCTCAAAAGCAAACTATGGGGACGTGTTTCAGTGAACATTGAAATATACTCCTGTTCTGCTAGCCTGTTGAACTATCGTGGATTTAGTCAACAGACACCAAGCCGTTACTGTCTAGTTGTTTTAAAATATAAGCAGTAGAGTAAAACAAAGTTTCACTCAGTTATTTGTACACACCACCTCCTCCGTCAACACTATCAAATAAGCACATACACTCGCGTTAAAAATTAATACACTAAAACCACAGCATGCAAAAACAGGTAATTCTTTTTAATAAACAAACCTCCCCCACCACCTAACATCACCCCTACACACACACACACACACACACACACACACACACACACACACACACACACACACACACACACACACAGTGACACTGCAGGACCCAACACGTATGGCACCGTCTGTGGAGGGCACACTGACGACTGTCGACTGCACCGCAGTGGCCCCGTGTCGGCTTGGCTTCACATTGCTAAAGGGGCCAGCCACACGATAGCAGATAAAAGACTGAAGTTGCCCCCTTTATCCGACTGTTTTTCGTTCGGGATTTTCACTCTGGCTGGAACAGAGTGGAAGGACCACTCCACGACGACTGCGTTCCACTTAGACTTGAACCTGAAAGTGGAGTCAAACTTTGGTCTCGCTTCCACCCACAGCCTAGTTAACGGTTTGAATCGTGTTAGTTCAGTCGGCACAACATTGCCGCTGTTGCATGTTTTGAGCGGTCGATCAGGTATAGATGGTGGGATTCTGAAGAAAGTAACTTTGTTAAGAAAGAGTCACTGGCATGGAATGATCAAAATACAAAGACTAAAAGGTGAAGGATGTTGTAATGACCACCGACACATTACTCAAAGAAAGAAAGAAAGAAGAAAGAAAGAAGAAGAAGAAGAAAACTGCCTTCCTTCTGGGTGTACAAATATAAGACATAATAAGTCGAAGTGTAAACACACACACACACACACACACACACACACACACACACACACACACACACACACACACACACACACACACACACACACACAAAGTCACACGGTGTTGGCCAGCAATGACAACCGTTTCCTTCTATAGCAGCCTAATCCCGAGATGACAGCCATTGGAGAGACCCTACAGTACCGCGCCAGTCAAAGAGGACAGATAAAGACGCCAGACCAACGCAGCGACGAGGCACGACAATAACCGGCCTGGTTCCCGTGACACAGCCTGTGCCGCCCGCCCTCTGGCCTGTATCGTCTTACCGAGCACCTCACTCAGTGAAGGGCCTGCTGCACTCATCAGTCCCGTTGGTGGTAAGGTGTGTGTGTGTGTGTGTGTGTGTGTGTGTGTGTGTGTGTGTGTGTGTGTGTGTGTGTGTGTGTGTGTGTTCGTGTTCTTGACTCGCTAGTTGGCTTTTTTTGGGTGATTTTCTGTGGAGTGTTGGAATGTTGCCGTGTCTAGAACCGAGTAGGTGTTTTGGTCGTTTAAATCACATTTCTGTTCACACACATACGCA
>OY757544.1:30699455-30711955 GCA_963584105.1 Alviniconcha strummeri | reverse complement strand
TAGCAGTGTGGGCTGCTGTATGGGTGGCCTGTAGCCACACCTGTATCAGCTGTGTGGGCTGCTGTATGGGTGGCCTGTAGCCACACCTGTATCAGCTGTGTGGGCTGCTGTATGGGTGGCCTGTAGCCACACCTGTATCAGTAGCAGTGTGGGCTGCTGTATGGGTGGCCTGTAGCCACACCTGTATCAGTAGCAGTGTGGGCTGCTGTATGGGTGGCCTGTAGCCACACCTGTATCAGTAGCAGTGTGGGCTGCTATATGGGTGGCCTGTAGCCACACCTGTCACAGCTGTATGGGCTGCCTGTGTCAGTTATGTCCACTGCATGTGTGTTGTTCTGCTGGCATGGTCAGTCCGCGTTTGCTGTCGTGTGCAGGCGAGGTGACCGGAGAGAAGACTGGGCGGGTCAGCTTCGTGCACTTCCTGCAGTTTGTCGTCATCGGTCAAGGTGACGGAGATGACCCGCTAGAAGACATTATGCAGGTACGGATGATCGTTGGAGAAAACATAGGAATAAACAAACAAACCGCAGCAACAACAACAACAACATCACACACACACACACACACACACACACACACACACACACACACACACACACACACACACACACACACACACACACACACACACACACACACACACACACACACACACTCTCACACACACACTCACACACACACACACACACACACACACACACACACACACACACACACACACACACACACACACACACACACACACACACACACACACACACACACACACTCTCTCTCTCTCTCTCTCTCTCTCTCCGACAGTCACAGGATCGATAACTGCCAGTTTTGTAGGCTATGAAAAGTACAGAGACCAAGGAGTTATCTTTCTTAGACACTCTCCCGCCTAGTTTGTATATATATGACTATGATTTTGAAGTCTGGGTACAACCAGTGCTTATCCTTTTCTCCATCTCTCCTGCTGTCTCTCCCGCCTTTCTCTCTCCCCCTCTCCTTTCCAATTTCTCTAGATTAGTGTGCGGCCTGTCGAACTGGCACACAAGCGGTTAGGGGCCAGAGAGATATAATAGCGACTTTCTTTTTCTTTTTTACTGGAAAGGTAGCGGTGGATTTGCGGAGCAGTTTGTGTGTCTTCGCTGAGATGGCATGCTAGATACAAGGAGAAAGTCTATCTCGGTGCTGAAGCTACTGTGTAGCGTAGGTCGCATGACCGGCAAACTCCAAGTTGCTGACGACATTCATTCAGTTCACTTCGTATATTTCTGTTTGGTTCATAATCTGTGTTAGACGCTTGCTAGGCACCAGGCTCCACTGTAACTCCTTCAACTCAGGCCTGTGTGTTTTGTCTGTTTTAGCTTGAAGGCCCATTACCAACACTAGACAGTTTGAAGGCCCACTAACCAACACTAGAAAGTTTGAAAGCTCCTTACCAACACTGGAAAGCTCACTACTAAAACTAGAAAGCTTGAAAGCCCACTACCAGCACTGGAAAGCTTGAAAATTCACTCCTAAGACTAGAAAGTTTTAAGAAATCTTGAAAGTTCACTACCAACACTAGAAAGCTTGAAAGCCCACTACAGCGCTAGAAAGTTTGAACGCTCCCTGCCAACACTGGAAGTGAGTCTAAAAAGGCATATCGCACAGTTGAAGGTCTTGCGGTACACGCCCTTTGCTCCGATCTGGACTGTGTGCCTCCGCGGGCGTCAGAACAACGTTTTTTCATCCAGTCCTGACACAATGGGACCATAGTTCGTTCAACAGCGTTATCATTGTTTCTTTCGTGGTCCTGCAACCTACACAGGGGCCATGCAGACAGGCTGCCACGCCGCTAACACCTTCAACAGCCTGTGTTCTTTCTATTTCTGTTTCACAGCCTCCTTTTCAGCTGCATGGGCCAGAAAGCTTATCCCAGCTCTATTTATCAGCACGTGATATCTTAATTATGTAGTCTGTTTCAGGGGGTCTCTCTTCACCACTGTGTTCGGTGTTAGCTTGTTAAACCGGCCAGAGGACGTGAAGCTACGCGGTCACCATCACGCTGATGATGATCGTATTTTGTTCAAACTCTTCTTTCCATTTCAGGGTTTCCGGATGCTGGACACTGACCAGAAGGGCTACCTCACCGCAGATGATCTTCGCAAGGCCGCTGACGGCCAGAAGCTGCCCTTCTCCAACCGAGCCATCCGCGAGATGGTGGAGGAGGCTGACGTCACTGGTGACGGCAAAGTGACGGCTGACGAATTCATTCACATCATGCTGCAGACCAGCATGTTCCGAAAGACGCGATGACGTCAGGATTAGTGACGTCAGTGAGGCCAATGGCGCTAGACAGTTTGTACGCCAAATGGTCAAAACACGCGAAATAATATAATGCCTGTCAGTACGCGTTGTACTCTAGAATTTTATTGTACTCTTGGAGCATAATCTTATGGTCTACTCTGGCAGTTTGCCATTGAAGATACTCATGTAACCACGAACCTATATAGGCTGGCCTATATTTCGGAGTCCGTGCTTGTAGAATGTACTCTGGGACCTCAGTCTTGGGCTCTTCTACTCTTGGAGTTTACTTCCCGAGCCTAATCTTAGAACCTGTTCTTGGAGTTGACTATTGGTGACTGCTCTTGAATATTGGAGACTGCTCTTGGAGTTGACTGCTCTTGGAGTTGACTACTGGAGACTGCTCTTGGAGTTGACTACTCTTGGAGCTGACTATTGGAGACTGCTCTTGGAGCTGACTATTGGAGACTATTCTTGGAGCTGACTGCTCTTGGAGCTGACTATTGGAGACTGTTCTTGGAGGTGACTGCTCTTGGAGCTGACTATTGGAGACTGCTCTTGGAGTTGACTGCTCTTGGAACCTGCTCTTTCTTTTTCTTTTTTGCCTTTGTGCCGCTGATCAGCTGGCCATTTTTCTTCAAATACACTTTTTTGGGACCTATAGTCTTCTCCTGGAGCCCAGTCTTTGAGCCTCAGCTTCGCCCTGATTTAACCGTCGTGATTCCTTCCTTCCTTCCAGCCTCGTCCCCAGATGTTCCCTGGGGCTGCTCTGTGAGTCTCTACTCCGCCTGTTTGCAGCACAAGTCTCAGCGAGACAACGCATGGTTTCCTTCTCCCTCTCTGTGTGCAGTGTGTGTGTGTGTGTGTGTGTGTGTGTGTGTGTGTGTGTGTGTGTGTGCGTGCGTGCGTGCGTGCGTGCGTGCGTGAGTGCGTGCGTGCGTGCGTGAGTGTGTGTGTGTGTGTGACTGAGAGAGAGAGAGAGAGAGAGAGAGAGAGAGAGAGAGAGAGAGAGAGAGAGAGAGAGAGAGAGAGAGAGAGAGAGAGAGAGAGATTCAGCACGTTCGCGTGTATGTGTAAATAAAGAAGCTGATGGGATGGAGTTACATACAATTGAACAGAGATCTGTATGAAATTGTTTACTGTCAACACCTATTTGGGGAGAGGAACTTCTGTCTTACACACACACACACACACACACACACACACACACACACACACACACACACACACACACACACACACACACACACACACACACACACACACACTCAAGTACGTACACAAAAATACATTCACGCATGTCTGAACAGACACTTGCATACACATACACACGCATATAACACGCATGCACACACACTCACACATCGACCCACCTGCAGACGCACACACACACACACACACACACACACACACACACACACACACACACACACACACACACACACACACACACACACACACACACACACACATACATACAAACACATGCACACACAAACGCACGTACGCGCACACTATACAAACACGCGGGTGCGCGCGCGCACGCACGCACGCACGCATACATACGTAAACACAAACGAGCTAAAGACAATACAAAACAAGAAGAAGACAAAAAAAAAAAAAAAAAAAAAAAGACAACAAAAGACCTCACTTAACCTTTTGAATTCGGTTTATTTTTTCCTCACACGCTATATCTAAGTCTAGCTGCTTGGTCGTGCTGGCAGCTCTCAACCTACAGTATTCCGCCAATCATAGGTGCTGGCATGAACAGCCAATCACAGATGCAGGCACGACCGGCCAATCACAGATGCTGGCATGAACATTCAATCAGAGATGCTAACATAAGCACCCAATCAGAGATTTTTCATGAACGGCCAATCAGAGATACTGGCATGAACGGGTTTGAGAGAAAAGAATATTCAAACAACTAGCATATTCTATCAGCTGAACAGTGCCGTTGTAAATCCATCTTGAGAACCGATCCGGTCACGTCAATAAAAGCAGTGACTAGACATTCATGTAGCACGCACTACAGTCACCTCCTACAGTAATGACTGAAATACCATCGTTGAATGAGGTACACATACTACAGTAATGACTGAAATACCATCGTTGAATGAGGTACACATACTACACTAATGACTGAAATACCATCGTTGAATGAGGTACACATACTACAGTAATGACTGAAATACCATCGTTGAATGAGGTACACATACTACATAATGACTGAAATACCATCGTTGAATGAGGTACACATACTACATAATGACTGAAATACCATCGTTGAATGAGGTGCACATACTACAGTAATGACTGAAAAGATCATCGTGAAAAGTACACATATTACAAGCTCCACGTACGTGTTTCCCCCTTTTTTTTCTCTTCTTTCTTTCTTCCCGACAGTAACAACGCAACAAAATAACAACAACAACAACAACAACAACAACAACAACAACAACAACAACAACAACAACAACAACAACAACAACAACAACAGTATGTACTTTGTACATGTAAACATCGGAACCTTCGTCCAGACTTGAGCAATAAATACAAACAAGCTTCACCACTGAAATGCACGTGTCTTTTTCTGCCTAGTCTCATTAGTAGTTTGGGGTTGCCATCGTACACGCGATCCCATTATTTATAGTTCGCAGCCTTTTCTATGCAGTCCCAGTATCTTAGTTCCCATAGTCTGTGTAGTCTCAGAATCTGTGTTTTCCCTCTTCCTCGTAATCTAATTATTCGTCCACGCAGTCTCGTTATTTGTAGTTCAACTCTTCTACAAAATCGCGGAGATAAAATAAAAATGGACATACATTGTCAGAAGTCTGTCGATTTTTATTTAAGCGTGTAGCATCCAGAATGCGTAGCTGTGTGTATTTTAAAGGTGCTTGTACACTGTCGGAAGTCAATAATTAGTAGAACAAGATTGATATGAACAGCTAACTGTCAATATACTCAGCTGAATTAAATTGATATGAACAGTTAACAGTCAATACACTCAGCTGAATTCAACTGAAGGCGCTTGTACATTGTCCGAAGTCTGTAATTATTAGAACAAGATCGATATGAACAGCTGACGGTCAATACACTCAGCTGAACTCAACTGATATGAACAGTAACATTTGTATGATCAGAACAGTGATAATTTATTTCCTAAATACAAGTACATAAACAGCACTGAGAACAGTCTCCAGAATGAATACACATATGCTGGAGATGAGCCCGTGGAACAAGGGACTGGGAAGTCAAGCGAAGCGTAAGAGTGACGACTCAACAGTGATTCAGGCCATGACGTACTCAACAGTGATTCAGGCCATGGCGTACTCAACAGTGATTCAGGCCATGGCGTACTCAACAGTGATTCAGGCCATGACGTACTCAACAGTGATTCAGGCCATGATGTACTCAACAGTGATTCAGGCCATGGTGTAATCAACAGCAAAATGGCCGTTGCATTCGTTACTCACTTATGCAAAGCACAACATCATTATCAGTGCAAACAAAAGTGTCTGATAAAATACAGAGTGTTGATTCAAAACCAAATTTAAAAAGTATGGAGTGAACGCAAAAAAGAAACACAAAGCGGTACAGGCGATGATCAGTTATTCACAACGAAGCCAAACATGTGTTGATTCAACAAGAAAACGTCCGAAACGCTAAAACATTCTGGATTGTTGATAATATGCACAATGTACACAATAATAAGTAGGACTAAATGTTTATTGCACAACAATAAGTAAAAATGTTTATTGGATAACATTCAGCAGGACAAACTGTCAATTGCACAAAAGTAATATTGACTGACAAATAAATGCACCATGTGAAAATGTTGATTCACTCAGAACATCGTCTCAGTAGGCAAAAAATGAAAAATAATGCTTTGAAAGAAACCTCAAAATTAACGATTAAAAGCAAAGCAAAACAAAACAACAACAAACAAATCTACAAACACCCCGCCAATTCTGCAAACTCTAAGGATTCCCCCTAAAACTGTTGACAGAGGAGGGGGTGGGGCAGGGTCAGTGGAGTCTAACGGATTCACACACGTGTTGGCAATGAGCGTTGCAGGGAATGGTACCAGCTGTCTGTGTAAAGGTAAATAGTACATGTCAGTTTGAAACATCAACAAGTCAAGCTGAGACATCAACAAGTCAGGTTGAGGCAGGCTGGGACACCAACGAGTCAGAGTGAGACAGGATGGGACACCAACGAGTCAGGTTGAAGACAGGCTGGGACACCAACGAGTCAGAGTGAGACAGGCTGGGACACCAACGAGTCAGAGTGAGACAGGCTGGGACACCAACGAGTCAGACTAAGACAGGCTGGGACACCAACGAGTCAAGTTGAAGACAGACTGGAACACCAACGAGTCAGAATGAGACAGGATGGAACGCCAACGAGTCAGGTTCAGACATGCTGGGACACCAACGAATCAGACTGAGACAGGCTGGGACACCAACGAATCAGACTGAGACAGTCTGGGACACCAACGAATCAGACTGAGACAGGCTGGCACACCAACGAGTCAGATTGAGACAGGATGGAACACCAGCGAGTCAGGTTGAAGACCGTACGTAGGAAGTGGCCCGAGGCTAGCTGCTAGCACACAGGTCGGACACAGCACCACAACCGTTTCAGTCACATAAACAACAGTAACAAATCTTGCCCCCCCCCCACTCCCACCCCCCCAACAACAACAACGACAACAAAACATCCACAACCCTGACCCCTGGAAATAAACATTACATGCAGTATTGTTAAGTAAATATCACATGAATAAATGGCTCTGCTCCCCTACCCCCACCCCTAAATTCAAATACGAAATATATAATGTACAGAGTTAACAGGACATCAGTTAAACGAACTACACAGAAATGCAAAAGCCTACACACATAAAATATTTTTTTGAATTCAGACGCATGAATTTTAAAATGCACAAAAGCAGCCGACCCGAAACAGAATGTGTTATTATCCTACAAAGAATTCATTACACGAGAGTAAAAAGAATATGCTATTATCCCACAAAGAATTCAGTACACTCTCTTCTGTAAATGTATGACGCACACTTACGTGTCTTATCTCTGTGACTGTCTTCAACTTTACACACCCTCCCGTACTCTCCGCTCTGCTTCTGATACTCTCAGCCTCCAGATTCCTCGCACCAGACTCTCCGCTGTTGGTTCCAGCGCCTTTTCTGTTTTTGGTCCATCGACATGGAATGACCTTCCCCTTCCTCTCCGACAGAAACTCTCTCTGGACTGCTTCAAGTCAAACCTCAGGACGTTTCTTTTTCCACAACACTAGACCTGCCATGTTTTCCCTTCCGCGCTGCTGTCTTTCTCCGCCTCAAGCTTCTGTTGTCCGTTTAAGATGCGTGTAAATTGAGTGTTTTACATATAATCAGTATTCTCGTGTGTGTGGGTGCTTCTCTCTCTCTCTCTCTCTCTCTCTCTCTCTCTCTCTCTCTCTCTCTCTCTCTCTCTCTCTCTCTCTCTGTGTGTGTGTGTGTGTGTGTGTGTGTGTGTGTGTGTGTGTGTGTGTGTGTGTGTGTGTGTGTGTGTGTGTGTGTGTGTGTACGTGTGCGTGCGCGTGCGCGCGGGCTTCGAATAGTCTTTACGGACAAGATAGTGCGCTTACAAACATTTTGTTTATTATTTTTATTATTAGAAAATGTTCCAACCATCCAGATCCGAAACAAAAACTTGCGGCTAAAGTCAGGAATTAATCATGGCTAGCCGTGTCTGCTGAAGCCAGCCTTATCCTACAGGAAAAAGAGATAGACCCGAAATTAACATGGGAGAAATTCCCGATCTGTCATGATGAAAATCATTTTGCCGACCGCCCTTCAAAACAACAGCAACAACACACATACACCCTCCCCCCCCCCCCCCAACCCCCTTAAACAAACAAGAACAACAACCACCGATTGTTTATTCAGAAACAAAAGAAAAACGACCATAAAACACAAGCTTCGACAACCAGGGCCATGGCACTAGATGGTTGAGAACACACACACACACACACACACACACACACACACACACACACACACACACACACACACACACACACACACACACACACCTATCCAGACAGTCACAGTGACGTTTCAGAAAGAACTGACAATGGATCCAAAAGAAACGAAAGCAAAAAGCAAAACAAGAAACAAGTGAAAAGCCCCACCAAACACACTGGGCTTGTCTCTGTAAGCAAAACTAGGCGAGTGTGACTGAGACCACCTCTACTATACGGCACTACGTCGTGTGCTCAGCCAAGCAGTGTATAGTAGATGGGAAGGTGTCCAGTGTGGGTGGGTGGATGCGGTGAGGCCAGCTACATGGTCATAGTGACTTTGTGGATGCGGTGAGGCCAGCTAGTGGGTCATGGTGACGTTGTGGATGCGATGAGGCCAGCTAGTGGGTCATGGTGACGTTGTGGATGCGGTGAGGCCAGCTAATGGGTCATGGTGACGTGGATGCGGTGAGGCCAGCTACTGGGTCATAGTGACGTTGTGGATGCGGTGAGACCAGCTACTGGGTCATGGTGACGTGGATGCGGTGAGGCCAGCTACTGGGTCATAGTGACGTTGTGGACGCGGTGAGGCCAGCTACTGGGTCATGGCGACGTGGATGCGGTGAGGCCAGCTACTGGGTCATAGTGACGTTGTGGATGCGGTGTGGCCAGCTACTGGGTCATGGTGACGTGGATGCGGTGAGGCCAGCTACTGGGTCATGGTGACGTGGATGCCGTGAGGCCAGCTAGTGGGTCATGGTGACGTTGTGGATGCGGTGAGGCCAGCTAGTGGGTCATGGTGACGTTGTGGATGCCGTGAGGCCAGCTAGTGGGTCATGGTGACGTTATGGATGCTGTGAGGCCAGCTAGTGGGTCATGGTGACGTTGTGGATGCGGTGGAGCCAGCTAGTGGGTCATGGTGACGTTGTGGATGCGGTGAGGCCAGCTAGTGGGTCATGGTGACGTTGTGGATGCGGTGAGGCCAGCTAGTGGGTCATGGTGACGTTGTGGATGCGGTGAGGCCAGCTAGTGGGTCATGGTGACGTTGTGGATGCGGTGAGGCCAGCTACTGGGTCATGGTGACGTTGTGGATGCGGTGATGCCAGCTAGGCGGTCATGGTGACGTTGTGGATGCTGTGAGGCCAGCTAGTCGGTCATGGTGACGTTGTGGATGCGGTCGATGGCCCGCTGCAGGTTGTCCAGCTCGGAGTGCAGGTTGCGGGCCAGCTGGTGCAGCATGCCCTTGGAGTTGAGCAGCTGGATGGACTGCGTGTAGGGGTCGTAGTGCACCTCGTGCGGCCGTCGGATGTGGGACGCGAACTGCCTGTGGGCACAAGAAAAGCATGGAGGTGAACCGACGCGAACTCCTTGTGACAAGAAAAGCATGGAGGTGAACTGACGCGAACTCCTTGTGACAAAAAAAGCATGGAGGTGAACTGAAGTGAACTGCTTGTGAGGACAAAAGAAGATCACATGGAGATGACGCACAGTTCATCAACTGACTCCAAAAGGACAGTTACGGTTCACGACGCGCGTCACTTCCGGTAGGGAGACAGGTGGAAGACAGGGAGACAGGTGGAAGATAGGGAGACAGGTGGAAGACAGGGAGACAGGTGGAAGACAGACAGGGATACAGACAGGGAGTGAGGTGGAAGGAAACTGAGTTAAACGTGAAGATGGAAATAAGAAAGACGAACTTCTTGACGGAATGTAAAACACGCAGGACTGTATTCTGACACTCAGGCTTAACAGAGTGAACACTGGATGACTGGAATCTCGCCACAGAGGGTCTTAACCGCTGCACCCACGGTACACGCTCTGAGGGAGAAGACAAAAAAGACAACAGGAAAGAGACCCCCCCCTCCACACACACACACACACACACACACACACACACACACACACACACACACACACACACACACACACACACACACACACACACACAGAGGCACACATACCAAAAACAAAAACGACATACTGCCAACGTTTAAATGTATCATGTCAAATCTCGGGGCAGAATAGCTTGAATTCAAAGTGCATGCGTTATAGATTCAACATGATTACACCTAGGGTTCCAATCCATCACACGATCAAAACGGTAGCATGTCACTGTGGCAATACTTGTTCAACGGAAAAGAATTCCCTTTGATCTACGTTTGTATCCATCTGACTGATAGAACAAGACTTCAAAGGAGAAGAATCAATGAGGTAATTGACAGAAACGGTATTTGTGGATTGCAAATGAGCAGCAATCAATGGTTGCAAAACAAGCTAGGGCAGGACCGATGCCTTCACACTAGCCGCGCCCCTTCTGTCTGCAGCAGAAGTCGACATCGCTGTGTTTGAGGACTCGCTTTGTTACACGTCGAATGTTCTACTTTCCTCTGGACAATTATGTTTCAAAGTTCGATTTTCTTCTTTTTTGTCTTCGTGAGGAGTTTACAAATTCTCCAGGGTTTGCATCAAACGATTATTATTTGACAGGTTAGCCGATTGATTGATTAACTGATTTATTCTTTGGCTGATACACACGAATGCATACACACAACAACACAATTATCACAAAGAGTTGAGTCAATGGTGAGGGAACAAATGACCGAACAACCACCCCCTAACCCCCTTTCCTATGATGCATTTCTCAACGACATGACCGCTCATGTCATATTTCACGTCACCCCTTCAACGCTGGGTGAAGCATTGCCCGTTGGGTGCTTTCCCCGAAATTACCCTATTTCCGGTCTATCATCCAGCGCTCTCTTTAACACCGGAAGCTGGAGCTAAAAATCAAATTGGATCCTGGCCAATCGTCATTGACTTCTCCTGGCCCGGTCACTTCTACAGCAGTCTGGAAAATGGGAAGATTCAGAACACATTAATTCCTTTTCCACAGCGTGAACAGTGTGGAGAAGAGTAAATTGGTTGGCTGGAAGAGAAATTTAGAAAGTGACAGCTAGGTTTCATGCCGGTGCAGGGCTGCGCTAAGAGCGGGCAGCTGGCGTGTCGAGGTGAACGACTGCAGCGTTCAGCGAGTGGTGTGTGTCCGGCCTGCCCCTCTGACTGTACCGCCGTGCCAGTCAGTCTCTTCACAGTCCACAGTCAGTGTCTTTGTCTGACTGGTCGTCACTGTTTGTCTTTCCGTGTGTGTGTGTGTGTGTGTGTGTGTGTGTGTGTGTGTGTGTGTGTGCGTGCGTGCGTGCGTGCGTGCGTGCGTGCGTGCGTGCGTGCGTGCGTGCGTGCGTGCGTGCGTGCGTGCGTGCGTGCGTGCGTGCGAGCGTGTGTGTGGTGTATGTATATATATATTATTTATGTGTGTGCGTGCGTGTGCGTGTGTGTGTGTGTGTGTGTGTGTGTGTGTGTGTGTGTGTGTGTGTGTGTGTGAATAAAAACGGTATTTATTACGGTTGACAAACAGCCTGCAGTCAGCAGAAGTTTCCTGGAACATGGATTGGCACTCTCGACCCTTGGTACCCGTGCCAGCACTGCCATGAACACCAAGGCGACACTGCAGCGTCACGTACATTAGTGAGCGGAGACCAGTTACAGCGGCTCACTTTGTGGGTCCTAAACACCAAGGCGACACTGCAGCGTCACGTACATTAGTGAGCGGAGACCAGTTACAGCGGCTCACTTTGTGGGTCCTAAACACCAAGGCGACACTGCAGCGTCACGTACATTAGTGAGCGGAGACCAGTTACAGCGGCTCACTTTGTGGGTCCTAAACACCAAGGCGACACTGCAGCGTCACGTACATTAGTGAGCGGAGACCAGTTACAGCGGCTCACTTTGTGGGGCCTGCTTTTTCGTAAGCCCGCAAGGCCCGAACCAGACCAGTACGGTATAGTATCATCACACGGACGAGCGGACCGGAGTGAAGAAAGCCAGTCTGAACAGCAATCTGGCTTTCGTCAAAGTGCAGCAGCTCAGCACGCGGGAGAATTTGGAGACTGTACTTGTTACGGACAGTTGCGCACACGGGTTGCTGCGATTGGGTGGGGGGTAGGGAGGTGGGGGCTCACTTTGGGGGGGTGGGGGGGTGGGGGGTGGAGGGGGTGTTGATTGCTTCTTGTTGCATGCTGGGAGTGTTGATTGTTTTGCGCGCTGTGATCGTTGCTCTTTTTGTAAAATGTGGCTGTTTTGGAGCGCACACTGCGAGCGCTGCTCATTAGCGGATCAATAACTCACGACACGACACAACACGACCC
>OY757544.1:30687134-30699255 GCA_963584105.1 Alviniconcha strummeri | reverse complement strand
TGCCATGGTGACTAGGACCGAAAGCAACGTACGACAGCTGACAAATCATGAATGGGGACAAAGGCAGGCCAGGCCAGGCGTCTCTTCTTGCCTCCCTTGGCGTAAGCGTGACGTCAAGCGAAGGCTGTTTTTTCCCCACATTGGTTGATTGATTCTGCAAATCACTCCCACCCACGCTGAAACTAGTATACCACTTTGGCAACATTTTCAGTTGGAGGGAGATCATTATCCATACCAGTTTGGCTAAATATTTGGCAGTATTTTTTTTTCGCGCGCGCGCCTGTGTGTGTGTGTTTGTGTGTGTGTGTGTGTGTGTGTGTGTGTGTGTGTGTGTGTGTGTGTGTGTGTGTGTGTGTGTGTGTGTGTGTGTGTGTGTGGCATGGGACGTACCACGACCTTAGTGTCGTGACAAGGTTGGCATGGGACGTACCACGACCCTTGGTACCCGTGCCAGCACTGCCATGAACACCAAGGCGACACTGCAGCGTCACGTACATTAGTGAGCGGAGACCAGTTACAGCGGCTCACTTTGTGGGTCCTAAACACCAAGGCGACACTGCAGCGTCACGTACATTAGTGAGCGGAGACCAGTTACAGCGGCTCACTTTGTGGGTCCTAAACACCAAGGCGACACTGCAGCGTCACGTACATTAGTGAGCGGAGACCAGTTACAGCGGCTCACTTTGTGGGTCCTAAACACCAAGGCGACACTGCAGCGTCACGTACATTAGTGAGCGGAGACCAGTTACAGCGGCTCACTTTGTGGGTCCTAAACACCAAGGCGACACTGCAGCGTCACGTACATTAGTGAGCGGAGACCAGTTACAGCGGCTCACTTTGTGGGGCCTGCTTTTTCGTAAGCCCGCAAGGCCCGAACCAGACCAGTACGGTATAGTATCATCACACGGACGAGCGTACCGGAGTGAAGAAAGCCAATCTGAACAGCAATCTGGCTTTCGTCAAAGTGCAGCAGCTCAGCACGCGGGAGAATTTGGAGACTGTACTTGTTACGGACAGTTGCGCACACGGGTTGCTGCGATTGGGTGGGGGGTAGGGAGGTGGGGGCTCACTTTGGGGGGGTGGGGGGGGTGGGGGGGTGGAGGGGGTGTTGATTGCTTCTTGTTGCATGCTGGGAGTGTTGATTGTTTTGCGCGCTGTGATCGTTGCTCTTTTTGTAAAATGTGGCTGTTTTGGAGCGCACACTGCGAGCGCTGCTCATTAGCGGATCAATAACTCACGACACGACACAACACGACCCACGTCAGCGCCTGCTGGCCTCCCAGTCACGGCGGGACGGGAGCGGAGCAAACACCGCTACGGGCGGGGCCTCTTTATGGGGGGGGAGGGGGGACTGGTGTGAGATGTGTGTGTGGGGGGGGGATGAATCAGTGCGCACGTATATATGTATGTGTGTAAAGTCAGAGAGAGAGAGAGAGAGAGAGAGAGAGAGAGAGAGAGAGAGAGAGAGAGAGAGAGAGAGAGACAGACAGACAGAGACAGACAGACAGACAGACAGACAAAGAGAGACAGAGACACACAAACACATACAGACGGCCGGACGGACGGACAGACACAGACACCCAGGTCTATTAATAGTCCATACAAAGGCATGCAGACAGACACACAGACAGAGAGAGACACACACACAGAGACAGAGAGGCACACGGAGACAGACAAAAACATAGAGACAAAAACACAAAGAGACAGACACATAGAAATAGACATAGACGGAGAGACAGGCACACAGACATAGAGACAGTGAGACACGCACAGAGACACACAGACACATGGAGACAGACACAGAGAGACACACATAGTCAAACAGAGACAAACAGACGGACACATTGAGACAGACAGACACACTGAGACAGTCTTCGTGTTAACTCATCCTTTCTGGCTTGGACAGAAAGCAGCTCTGAAGGCTTAATCATGCAAACCCCTCCTGTCGTACCTGACTTTGTCCATCATCTCTTCGAAGGATTCCACAACGAACAGCACCGGCTGGAAGTCGTCATCCGTGTACTCCTGTAGTGACGTCACTTCCGGGTCAAAGGGCAGATGCTTGGGCTTGTCGGAGAGCGCGTGCTTGAGTTCGCCATAGGCCGAGAGAGTGCCGGCACCGTACGCCCGGAGCTCGCCGTTCTGCTTACATAGTCCGAACTCCACCGTGAACCAGTACAGCTGGGGACAGGGAGCACGTCACCGTTGTCACGTCACTCCCTCCCTCTCTCCTTCTCTCTCTCTCTCTCTCTCTCTCTCTCTCTCTCTCTCTCTCTCTCTCTCTCTCGCACACACACACACACACACACACACACACACACACTCTCTCTCTCTCTCTCACACACACACACACACACACACACACACACACACACACACACACACACACACACACACACACACACACACACACACACACACACAAGGTGGTACAAGTTATAGAAAACCAACCAACCAACCAACCAACCAACCAACCAACCAACCAACCAACCAGCGGGCGCCAGCCAATGTCTGGCTGAGAAAGGCTTACAGTGGCGATCTTCTCGATGTCTGCATCAGAAGCACCCAGTGACACCAGCCCCAGCTCTTGGGAGAATTGAGCGAACGTGGCGTCCGCCATCATGGGCACGTGACCGATCAGCTCGTGCACGCAGTCTCTGCAACAGGCCATCGGCATGGTATCGTCATCATCGGCACCACCACATCTGTTAGACTAATCAACTTTATACACCTTCCTTTCCCCTTGTCCTCTCCATCGTGCCTACAGTCTGGTACAGATCGTCATCATCATCGTCATCACCATCACCATCACCATCATCATCATCATCATCATCATCATCATCATCATCATCATCATCATCACCATCATCATCACCATCATCATCACCACCCTCATCACCATCACCATCATCATCATCATCACTACCACCACCACTGTCATCGCTAGACACCGACTATCTGCAACTAGACCGTCTACTCTTCCTGCCCCTCCTTGTCGTGCACGCAGTCTGCGACAGATTCATCGTCGTCATCGCCGTCGTTACGTATGCTCCGCGTCCCGCCTTTCTTAGTCGTTGCGTCACCACTGCTGTCAATTTTACATTGTTCCCCCCCTCCCCATGCACTGCAAACAGAGAAACTGTGACATGTGCAAACAGAGAAACTGTGACATGTGCAAACAGAGAAACTGTGACGTGTGCAAACAGAGAAACTGTGACATGTGCAAACAGAATGAATGAATGAATGAATGAACGAATAAACTTTATATACAAAGGTAGTGGAGTAGACACAGGGTCTTTTTACATCCAGCCCTCGCCCATGAGGGACTAATTCTACTAATACTACACATACACACGTATTTCAGATACAACAAAACTAAAAAACACATCGAAAGGGTACAGGATATTAGTTCATATACGTTTAGGGCGAAAAAGTGGGGGGGAAATCGAACAAACAAAGCAACAACAAAATTAAGACATATCTAACAACTAGGCTTTCCTAAGCTACACATTAAAAAAAAAAAAAAAAAAAAAAGGGGGGGGGGGGGGGGGGGAGCGAGCACTGAACATATATATATTACAAGGTACAAAAACTATTTTTTTTTTTTTTTTAACACACGCTGACACTGACGTTCATGTCACATAAAAATAAGCGGGGGAGGGAGGGGACATAACAAAATAAAACAATAGTACACCTTAACATAAATGGGGTGGGGGGGGGGGGGGGGGGAGGAGAGCAAAAGAGGGAGAAAAAAGAAAAGAAAAAAGAAGAAGAAAGGACAGAATATTCATAATCAAATACACTACATTTATATAAAATGAGGGGGGGGGGGGGGAATGCAAACAAACAAAAACAACAACTGATTAACAAGTAATAGAGTATAAATGTGGAGCATATACAGGGGGCATAATGCATTAAAAGTAAAGCTTTAATAATAATGGAAAAAAACAGCCTGTACTTTTAAGAAAAATGGAGCATTAAAGTAATACTTCCTCCTTATTTTAAGTTGTACCTAGAGAAGTTAACATGTGTGTCGACAGTCGATGTTTAAAGACCGACACTGTACTTGGTTCTGTCAGTGTAACAGGTAGTGAATTCCAGAGAGTCGGTCCAGAATACATTAGGCTTGATTTAAATAAATCTAATCTAGGCATGGGTGCATTAAGCTTTCTTGAGTAATTTCTGGAATAAAGGTTGATAGACACTCTTTTTACGAGATATGTGGGTGCTTTACCCGAGAGGATTTTGTGCATAAAGCGAGCTTTATTATACATCAGTCTGTGTTTGAGGGGAAGGATTGTAGTTTTCTTGTAGTCATCGTTTGTAAGGCTAGTGTGTTTTTTTAGCAATATTATCTTGACTGCTCTTCTGTGTAAAGATTTTAAAGGCTTTAATAGAGACTCACTTGCGGAGTCCCAGAGAGTTGAAGCATAGTCTATACGTGACTGGATATGGGCTTGGAAAAGAAAAAAAATTCGAGCATGAAAGCTGAGGAAGTTTTTTATTTTTGCTGATTGATAAACCCTTTTCGCTACTGATTTGCATAGATAACTTATGTGTGGGCCCCATGCGAGATTGTTATCGATAATGACACCTAAAAGTTTGTGTTCACTAACTTCGTGTAGTTGCTTGTTACCGACCAATAACTGGACGGGTGGCGTGCTTAATATTTGACGTTTCTGACGCGTTGTTAATATCATGTAATTAGTCTTGGATGGATTAAGAGACATATGATTGATATGGGTCCGTTCAGTAATGTCCGAAACGCATGACTGGAGTGTAGCAACTATTGAGGGGATATCTCTCCCAGAAGTGTGGATTGTTGTGTCATCGGCTAGCATATCACACCTTCCAGATGATATATGCAGAGGGAGATCATTAATATAGATTGAGAATAAGAGAGGCCCTAAAACAGATCCTTGTGGAACACCAAATACAACTGGCTTGACTTCTGATTGCTTATTTTTAACAGAAACTACTTGATGGCAGTCAGACAAGAATGACTTGATCAAGTTAAGCGTGTCAGTTGTTAGCCCATAAAGGTTCATCTTCTTTAATAGTAAGTTATGGCTGATTACATCAAACGCCTTAGCAAAATCAATAAACAAAGCACCACAAATCTTGTTTAAATTTACATCGGACAGCCAGGCATCTATGAGTTCTGTTAAGGCTGTGTGACAAGAATGGTTTGGCCGAAACCCAGACTGGTTTTTATGGAGCAAGTCATTGGACAGAAAATATTTCATAATATGTTCATTTATATGCTTTTCTACAGGTTTTGAGAGAACAGAAAGAATTGAGATAGGCCTGTAATTGGATGGGTCAGATCTTTCGCCGGACTTGTACAATGGGATTACCTTGGCTTCTTTGAATGCCCTTGGGAATTTGTTTTTCTCAGTAATAAGGTTATATATGTAGGTAATTGTATCAGTAATGAAAGGTGCAGACAGACGAATTATTTTTCCATCTATTCGATCAGTACCTTTTGTATTAGACTGCTTAAGCTGACATAATGACTTAAAAAAAAAAACTTCACTAACTGCCATAAAAGGGACTCCTTTGGCCCTGTGTGTGATTTTATCCTGACAGTACTGTTTCAGTAATATTAAACTGTTATCGGAGGAATTATCTGTTGTAATGACTTTTTTGTACACAGTGCAGAAGTGGTTATTTAATTCATCGGGAGAAATATTCTCACTAATGACAGGACAGGCATGTGAGTTTTTGTTGGTTAAGAGGTTAATTGCTTTCCATGTGCCTTTAGAATCTTTGCTGTTTGTTAGAATTTTTTCAAAGAATTTTTTCTTGGAATCGCGGATCATGTAGGTGACTTTATTCCTGTGTCTTTTATATTCATCAAAGCGATTTAAGCGAAGAAGATAGTCTCTGTGGCGCATGGCATCCCGTATTTCTGGAGTGAGCCATTCTGGCTTAACCGGGTGCTTGGTTCTCTTCATTTTCTGAGGTGCATGCTTGTCTAGTATTTTGTTAAAAATTGAGTACCACGTGTTTAGGGCATCATCAGGGTCAGTGTGGTTGTATACGTCGCTAAATGGAGCATTCCTAAGGTCTCCAGTATATTTGTCTTCATCAAATTTAGCAAAGGACCTGTATGTTAGTAATGTGTGCCCTAGTTTGGCTATTTTAACGCCTTTCTTTGACCAGGTACAGCAAACGGGATAATGGTCACTGACACCAAGTACCGGGACACAGACTTCCTGGATGTGCGAGGGAGATGACGAGTAGATGTGATCGATGAGGGTTCTAGATGAGGGGGTAACGCGGGTTGGACTGTCAATAATTTGGGAGAGATTAAAGAGAGAAAATGTTTCTGTCCATGATTTGTTGGCTTTGGATAAATATATATTGAAGTCGCCCATTAAAATAATTTCTTTGGATTCCAGCCAAACTGAGTCCATCATACAAACAAATTTATCAACCCAGTTTGCAGGTTCTGACGGATTACGATATAAAAAGCCTACAAGGATAGGAGAAGATTTTTTCATTTTCACTTCGAGCCAGACGCATTCTATACCGTATCCTTCGTACCGGGTAAGGCGTTTAAAAGAAACATGCTCATTGATATATACAATGAGGCCTGTTTCTTTCCGATCTAGTGCATCTTTTCTGATAATATGAAAGCCTGCTATCGAGACTTCTTTATCGTCTATGTGGTCGTTTAGTCTGGACTCAGAAAAGCAGAACATATGAAAATCTCGGTCAGTGTTCTGACTGTTCTGGACAACTACTGTAACATCAGCCATTTTGTTCACAATATGGTTAATATTGAGATGTCAAATACGAAAACCATGCTTTCGTGGCCAGTGATAATTTGATTGAGCCATAATGAACGGCTAAATAATGTCGGAAATGTTTTTCTGTTGTTGTAAATCGAGAAAACAAAATACAAGGATATAAAAATTCAATAAAAATACTATTAGAAACTATAGCACAGGGGGAAAAACAAAAACAAACCCAAAAACTCTAACCTGAACACACAAAATACGCGTCAGAGCAATTACTACCAATAAGCAACTCAGGCCGGAAATGTTTGTCAGAAATACTGTAAGCGCAAGGGGAATAATACAGAACAATACTGAATGCAGATCACACCAGCGCAGAGGCAGGGCACAATCAACCAGTGTACGCAATAATAAAAGTTGCCGTCCATGAAATCACCAAAAAATGTCACAATTGTCAACATCATAAAATGTCTACCACGGGGTGATTAAACCTACCTGAAATCACCAAAGAATGTTTTCAGTGTCTAATGTGAATAAACTTTAAAATATGCACACAGCGTTCACGATTTTCTAGCTTATTGCAACGTGCTGAAAGTAGACTGATCACTGAGGTCTGTTGAAGCAACACACAGGCCATGAATATTTGCCGGTAGCACAAAAGAGGTAAGAGCTTAAAATGTGCAAACACATATTTCATCGTGCGGCGCACACACGCATGTACACAAACACACATTGTTGTTTTGATCCATTAAACGAGTGTTTCAGCTGCATACATGTGGGTGATGTGTTGGCGCTGAAAGGCGGAAATAGGGTGGCATATGGGCTGAGCTGTGGACCTATACCCATCCAGGCGGGGTTCAAAGACATCGTCGGGTGACTGGGTGTCCACACGCCGACGAGGGGGGATACTGTATGGATAGTACGGGGGCGGCGGGTATCCGTTATCAGCGGGAAGGTGATGGTGAGGGGGACAGGAGCTGGCCATAAGGCAGTATGGCTGCCGCTGGACATTGGTGTAACCACGCCGCTGGCTTGGTGGCGTCGTCATTGAAGGCAGTCGCCGCGAAACAGACTGCCATGCGTTGGCGCCCTGCTGTCTGGTCTGGAACTGTCCTGGCTTCACGGGACCGGGGGTCTTGAGCAGCACTGGCCTTTGACGGGGTCGGTCAGCGTACTTGATGTTGCACGCCAACCTGCCGGTGCCCTTGGCGCTGGGATGCAGAGGGTCCCTGTACATGTCTTGTTTAGGTGCACCGCTGTAAGCGGTAAAGGAAGAGGTGTGGTCTACGCACCTCACATCTTCACCCTGGCACACCTTCAAGAGCGAGATGTTTGACGTCGCTACAGTTCCCTTCAGCTAGTGCTGTCCCATGGCAGGAACCATTGCTGAAGCTGTTAGCTGCGCTTGTGGGAAAACATGGCGAAAGTTGCGGACGAGTTGCCTCCATGTGGTCTCAGCGATGGTTGTGCTTTTGCAAGTGTTCACGCCAACATGGAAGACAACCCGCCTCACGTCTTTATTACGAGGTATGTTGTGCAGCCAGTGTAGAAGGTCTTCTATCGTGATGCCTGAGACGCTGATGTTCTGACTGTTGCCAGCCGAGAACATCAGGTCCGGCTTGACACTGGAGACCACGGAGTCTCCAATAAGGACGTTGGAGATGCCGGGGCGGACTCTGCACTCTGCCAACTGTTGACGGGGGGTTTGCAAACTCTTCCCGTTGAGCTGCCCACGGCAGGGAGAGTCGGCGCGGTCCTTCCCATACGGAATATTGGTGCTGTTTGGTATATACACGGATTCATCAGCTGCCACGTGAACGTCGGTGCAGACCACGATGTCCGTATCTTCCGATTCTTCCTTGTCTTCATCCTGACCCTGAAGTACTGCAAATCTGTTGCACGTGGGCACAGCGATGAAGTCAATCGTACTCGTAGGTTCTTTGGGCGCATCTCTTGGTTTTGATGGGCTGAGCATCGAAATGGCGGGCGGGGTTGGGGTGCTCGTCTGGAGACTGTGTACTAATGTTTTCACATTTTGTAGCTCTGTTTTCAGTGAGTTGTTGTCTTTCTTCAAGCGCTCAAGATCTTGTAAAAAGGGGATCAGTTGTTGTGACGCGCACTTGAAAAAAGTTATTATGGTGTCTAGTTTTTGTTCGAGTCGAAATGGTCTGGTTACTGGGCGTGTTGTAGGTTTTGTCGGTCGGGATGGTCTGGTTACTTGGTGTTTTGTAGTTCGAGCTCTACAGTGGTACGTAGGCGTTTTACGTAACACCTTGGATGGTTTTGGTGTCGTTTGAAGTGTGGCTTGCTTCTAGCTGGGCGTTGGGCGACGCAGGTTCCATTTCTGTTGGTGCTGTTTGTAGTGGCGACGAGAGTGAGGTTTGTAGTGGCGAAGAGGGTGTATGTGGTAAAGGCGAAAGCGAAGGCTGTTTGCAGCCAGACGGCATTGAGGATGAGGGCATGTCTGGTAGGCACGAGTCGGCCGAGGGCTGGTCACCACCAGACTGCTGCGGTGAGGGGAAAGGGTCATGGGGGAAGACAGCGGCAGGACACTCCTTGTCCGCAGGAGGGTGTAGGGTGGCGAGCAGCGTTAGTTTGGACATGAGTGGACGAAGCGGGGTGTTTTGGGGGAGCAGTCACTTATTCCTCCTCCCTTCCATGAAGGAAGTTCTGTAGCACTTGGGATGGGAAGAGTGGAGAGGCATTCCCGTACTGCGTATTCCAGGCCTGGATATTTCTTGCCGCCCACAAAAGCATAAACGGCACGTATGACTTGGATGAGCGCGTCGAACTCATCTTTCAGCCATGTCCTACACTTCACTCCCTGCACCAGGACTGTGCCTGTTGTGTAGTACACACTGATGGTAACGAGCTTTTGTGAGTCAGAGTTGACTTGAATGTTTGACTTATAAAGTTTGTCACAAGGTAGGCTTGTGGGTACATCAGTTAAGTCTACACTGTCTGTGATTTTAATGTCAGTGTTATGTTTGTCTTGGTCGATCCATCGAACACTAAATCCTTGCCTGTTTCCAACGTCACAAGCGTAACGTTTAAACAATATCTTCCTTGTCAAAGCAAGCAGTTCTTGGGGGTATTTTGAACGTTATTTGTATGGTATCTAACTTTTTGTGAACATCAGGAACCCAACCGAAGAAGGGTTCACTAACAAGGGACATACTGATTGTTGTTAATTGGCAGTCTCATGGTCCAGCAGAGGGGAATTTGTTACATGTGGCAACCACGGCCCGGCCCGGCCCATTACTGTTCTCACTGTCTCAGCCTAGGCACCCTGCAGTGGTACCCTGACTACACAGCCCGCTCCATAAGATGAGCACAGCCCAGCACACAAAAAGGAAGATTAACAAGAGTTCAAATCGTCCTAGATAGCAGGCTGCAGCAGGGTTACATATGAAACCAGCTGGGGCGGAGTTAAAGAGGGCCTGGTCGGCGTCTCAAGTTGTCTAAGTCCCCGTCGACGCTCATTAGCGGGCGGCGATACACAAACACTTTATGGTGCTAAGCAGGATGCGGTCAAGTTAACACATGGCGGTCACACACAGTTCACAGATCGTTCCGTTAAAATCCTCAAAGCTCGGTCGTTTTCACGCAGGGCACTTGACGGCGTTGGCTGTCTCATCAAAAACTTCAGGCCTGCCGCTTCTGCAGCTGCAGTTTTACGACATGGCCATGGCACACAACCGAAGCTCACGAGGAACAAAAACTTGTAGAACGATATTTTACATCATTTTACATTGTTCAGCAGAACTCGATTGTCCTTGCTCGAATGACATCCAGAATCCTTAGCTGGAATGGTACAGAGAAACTGTGACATGTGCAAACAAAGAAACTGTCACGTGTCCAAACAGAGAAACTGTGACATGTGCAAACAGAGAAACTGTGACATGTGCAAACAGAGAAACTGTCACGTGTCCAAACAGAGAAACTGTGACATGTGCAAACAGAGAAACTGTCACGTGTCCAAACAGAGAAACTGTGACATGTGCAAACAGAGAAACTGTGACATGTGCAAACAGAGAAACTGTCACGTGTCCAAACAGAGAAACTGTGACATGTGCAAACAGAGAAACTGTGACATGTGCAAACAGAGAAACTGCCACGTGTCCAAACGGAGAAACTGTGACATGTGCAAACAGAGAAACTGTGACATGTGCAAACAGAGAAACTGTGACATGTCCAAACAAGGAAACTGTGATATGTGCAAACAGAGAAACTGTGACATGTGCAAACAAAGTCCGTTGATGTGAACACGCGGAAACTCGTGCCACTCGTGAAGCTAACGCTACAGGCTGTTACTGTTATACACTCCCATCGCTGGGGAGTGCTCTCACTATGACCATCGCTGGGGAGTGCTCTCACTATGACCATCGCTGGGGAGTGCTCTCACTATGACCAGCGCTGGGGAGTGCTCTCACTATGACCAGCGCTGGGGAGTGCTCTCACTATGACCATCGCTGGGGAGTGCTCTCACTATGACCAGCGCTGGGGAGTGCTCTCACTATGACCAGCGCTGGGGAGTGCTCTCACTGGGCGCAATGACAGGTGCCGGAACACCGGCACTGCAGGTTTGAACCCTCTCCTCACACCCAGCCACTGCCGGAACACCGGCACCACAGTAACTGATAGCATCACATTAATGTTTTGGTCTGCATTACGATAGCAGTGGGTAAAGGGAAGGGGGGGGGGGGAGGGGGGTAAAGGTACCAAAGTGTACTGACGGTTCCGGGGAGTAGTCGGGCTGGGAGGGGTAGAGGGAAGGGGGGCGGGGTGGTTAAAGGTACCAAAGTGTACTGACGGTTCCGGGGAGTAGTCGGGCTGGCCCCCGTGGCGGACGTACTGAGTGCACTGGAACACACGGAAGGCCAGGCTGGCCAGGAAGTCACGTGGGGACACCAGGCCTGCCACCGGACGGAGCTGGAACCCCGTCTTGCCTGCACACCCAGCCACTGCAGGTTTGAACCCTCTCCTCACACCCAGCCACTGCGAGTTTGAACCCTCTCCTCACACCCAACCATACAAGCACATCCAGACACTGCGGGTTTGAACCCTCTTGTCACCCCAGCCAAACAATGTCTTACACTCAGCAAACAACTCCTCACACTCAACCACACAACTCCTCAACCAAACAACTCCTCACACTCAACCACACAACTCCTCAACCAAACAACTCCTCACACTCAACCACACAACTCCTTAACCAAACAACTCCCCAACCACACAACTCCTCAACCAAACAACTCCCCAACCACACAACTCCTCAACCACACAGCTCCTCAACCAAACAACTCCTCAACCACACAACTCCTCAACCAAACAACTCCTCACATCCTACCAAACAAATCCTCAATCAAACAACTCCT
>OY757544.1:30674634-30682134 GCA_963584105.1 Alviniconcha strummeri | reverse complement strand
ACCCTAAGACAATGAAATGAGACACCACAAAACAGTGAAATGAGACACCCCAAGACAATGAAATGAGATGACTCTAAGGCAGTGAACTGTAACACTCTAACACAATGAAATGAGATGACTCTAAGGCAATGAACAGTAACACTCTCAGACAATGAAATGAGACGACTCTAAGGCAGTGAACTGTAACACTCTAAGACAATGAAATGAGACGACTTTAAGACAATGAAATGAGACGACTCTAAGACAATGAAATGTAACACTCCAAGACAATGAAACGAGTCCTGGTTCAGGTCTGTTGAAACCTCTACACGTGTAACACTACCACACACCCAACATACAAAACAACTGCAGTCTCTCTAACAAAAATTGAATCCAACACAATAATAGTCTAGCTTTTCTTGCTCTTTCCTTTCACCAACTTAATACAATTACAATGTCAGTACAATAGCAAACTGACAGTACGGTAGGGGAGAAAATCGAAAGACCATGCTAAGCCTAATCTGAGCCTAATCCGTCCCTAAAGCCGAGCCCTAGCTAAAAGCTAGCCTGATCTGTCCCCAATGCCGAGCCATCGCTGAACTGCGGTTATTTCATTCCATCCTTTATACTCTTTCGCCGTATCTCCTTGATCATTTCCCTGTCACGATGTATGTATGTTTTCCTTAGTACGAGGACGATCGTTAAAACGTACGGCCCTGTAGGGACGCCGATGGTAACGGTCAGAGAGGACACCGACCAGATGGACAAACTTAATATACAACGAGCGCCCACCATTAGCAAGAACGGTCATCTCGAGGATGTCCGTTAAAACGTGCGGCCCTGTAGGGGTGCCGATGGTAATGGTCAAAGAGGGCACCGACCAGATGAACAATTTTGATATACAACGAGCCCCCAACAATTAGCGAGGACGGTCTTCCACCGACTAGCCCCGCAGGGTCCTCAGCGCTACTTTTGGAGGGGGGCACAACACCATTGTGTTACACACGTTTTTCATTATGTGCCCGAGGTGCTGTCTTCTGTCAAAATGTGAATTTCGTCAGTGACAGTGCATACACGTTCAACAACATGTGAATTCCGTCAGTCACAGTGCACAATTAGCTATCAACAAAATGTGAATTTCGTCAGTCAAAGTGCACAAGCTATCAACAACATGTGAATTTCGTCAGTCACAGTGCACAAGCTATCAACAACATGTGAATTTCGTCAGTCACAGTGCACAAGCTATCAACAACATGTGAATTTCGTCAGTCACAGTGCACAAGATATTAACAAAAATGACGCCTCAAACTGCTTCCTGTTTCAAGACAGCTTTAGGACAATTTCGAGGAGCCAGGATAGCTCAGTGGTTAGAACACCAGACTCGTGATCGAAAGGTCGCGGGTTCGAGTACCGGCAGGAGCGGCGGTAGAATGTTCTTCTTCATGGTCAACTTTCTGTGCTGACTCTTATTTCGGTATCCGTTCCAGCCCCGTGTTACCGCTGTAGCACGTAAAAGATCCCGGTCATTCTGCCAAAAGTGCAGGTGGCAGGTTGCAGCCTAACACGCATGCTCCCTACGCATGTGGCTTTGCATAAAGTGACGTGACTTGGTGCATGGTTGTATGGTGTACACAGAACTTGCACCGAGACTGCAGCAGTTTCACGTGGCACCAGCCATGTAACAACTAAACAGCGCTGTAAGTACACCACTTGGGTGGCTATTCAAAATACGCATAAAAAGCTACAGTCATTCATCTAGAATCACGTGCAACAAAAGCGTAGTGAGTCTGCTGGAGAGTAGAGAATGGCGCCATATAAAAGCGATCAACAACAGTTCGATCTGCACGTATTGCGATCTAGAGTTTGCCAGTCATTGCTAGTCATTGCCAGCCATTGCCAGTCATTGCCAGTCATTGCCAGTCATTGCCAGCCATTGCCAGTCATTGCCAGTCATTGCCAGCCAGCCTCTCGCCCAAACTCTCGCACGTGACCGAGACTAGCATCTTCCCGACTGCACACGGCAGCGGTCTAAATTAATGGCGGTAACTATAGGCTGTGCAGTGGGAACAGTACAAACCATCCACACATGCAGCTCTCTCGCTTTCTTTGTTGCTTTTAAATTAGATGTGGGGCGGTCAGGAGTTCAGGGACATGGCAACAGAAGGGACAGGATTCAGAAGTAACAAGGGGTACTTGGTCAGGAGTTCAGGGACATGGCAACAGAAGGGACAGGATTCAGAAGTAACAAGGGGTACTTGGTCAGGAGTTCAGGGACATGGAAACAAAAGGGACAGGATTCAGAAGTAACAAGGGGGTACTTGGTCAGGAGTTCAGTGACATGGCAACAGAAGGGACAGGATTCAGAAGTAACAAGGGGGTACTTGGTCAGGAGTTCAGTGACATGGAAACAAAAGGGACAGGATTCAGAAGTAACAAGGGGGTACTTGGTCAGGAGTTTAGTGACATGGAAACAGAAGGGACAGGATTCAGAAGTAACAAGGGGTACTTGGTCAGGAGTTTAGTGACATGGAAACAAAAGGGACAGGATTCAGAAGTAACAAGGGGGTACTTGGTCAGGAGTTCAGTGACATGGCAACAGAAGGGACAGGATTCAGAAGTAACAAGGCGTGGCCTGTCACGAGGGTTGCCTTTCATCAGGAGTTTCACTGCAGTCAACTCGGATTAAAATTGTGCAAGAAATCTGTCCTGACGACCGACTTGGATGATAAGTCAGTGTAAGAAGTCTGTCCTGACGACCGACTTGGATGATAAGTCAGTGTAAGAAGTCTGTCCTGACGACCGACTTGGATGATAAGTCAATGCATGATTAACCACGGCATTCATGGAAACCATGACTTGATTAACCGCTCAACCGTGACTAACAATGACAATCGCGGAACAATGACGACCTCCATTGAAGCTACCCTCCCGCCAATTTCCCGTCGCCACGCTGTCACAAGTGTTGCGTTGTGATGTACCGACAGTCAGGGGCACTTCACGCGCCCAACCCGTAATGACTGTGTGCGTACACATTCTTCTACACATACTATTTCTGCACAGCACACACACACACACACACACACACACACACACACACGCACGCACGCACGCACGCACGCACGCACGCACGCACGCACGCACGCACGCACGCACGCACGCACGCACACACACACACCGCACACATACGCACACACAGACACAGACACAGACACAGACACACACACACACACACACACACACACACACACGCACACGTACACACACACACACACACACACACACACACACACACACACACACACACACACACACACACACACACACACAGAGTAAATGCTGGGCAGACATAAGTCATTTGCTCCTCCAATAAGATCCTCCCGGCTGTTTTGTAAATGGACCGAAAGTGTCAAAGCAAGTCAAAAGATTAATCAGAAACTCCTTCCCTCGGACGGTCTCATGTGGATCTTGATGAACCGCATTCATCGCTTGCTTTATGTGCCGCAGATTATGAAAGCCACGATGGAGCGCCATCAACACAATTCAACGACCAATGTAACGGATCACTCAAGCGCAAAACAGGTGAAAAGATTTGACCTTCGCCGTTCCATTACTTCCGGGTCATTACGCACTATGCTGACTGGTACCGGAAGTGGTTTCCAGATGGCACTCCTCTGGACCGGAAGCGGAAGAGAAAGGGGCCCCTGGGTATGAAGGCTGGAGATCGGGGCCATGATTAATTGATTCATTTTATTTTCGGTCACGCCCCGAGGCCAGCCCTGTTGTTGAACCCCGCTCACTGGCGGCCGCTACACAAATGTTTTGCTGGGACCGGCGTCGCTGGCTTCTGGTACAGCGAAGGCGAGGGCGAGTTCTGTAAGTGCTGCCGCCTTTGTTTTATCGTCGTCCTCGCTGTTTGGTAAATGACCCGGCGCCTGTCGTGTTTGGACAGAGCCGGGGACGGGAGGAGGGGTGGGGGTGGGGGCGGGGATGGGGCGGGGATGGCGTGGGGTTTATCGGTTGTTGGTGCTGCCCTCACTCGGTCACTGCAGGAGACAGTTGATCAGTAGCGACGGGCAGGGAATTCTCATTGTCTGTAATAACTGCCTGGCCCAGTCCAACGATGAAAATCGAGCGCTTATGCCATGCCTTATGTAAACTGTTCACCTTGTTGGAATCACGCGGACTTCTGACTGTCCCTCGCAACCGCGCCGAGAGGGTCCACCGTTGCTTTCCTTAGATTTAATTGTCTCCCTTTCCGGGGAGGTACCGCGTGGTTGTGACGGGGACGGCCACCCCAGGATTCCAGTGGGACAATGGGAGGGAGGGGCAGTTCGTAACGCCACAGACTGCCACACCAGAACTGGTCACGCTACAGACGGTGCCACACCAGAACTGGTCACGCTACAGACGGTGCCACACCAAAACTGGTCACAATACAGAAGGTACCACACCAGAACTGGTCATGCTACAGACAGTACCACACCAGAACTGGTCACGCTACAGACGGTGCCACACCAGAATTGGTCACGCTACAGACGGGCCACACCAGAACTGGTCACGCTACAGACAGTACCACACCAGAACTGGTCATGCTACAGACGGTGCCACATAGAACTGGTCACGCTACAGACAGTGTCACACTAGAACGGGTCAAACTACAGACAGTGCCACACCAGAACTGGTAACGCTACAGACAATGCCACACCAGAACTAGTCACTCTAAAGACAGTGTCACACCAGAACTAGTCAGGCTGCAGACAGTACCACACCAGAACTGGTCACGCTACAGACAGAGCCACTCCAGAACTGGTCACGCTGCAGACAGTGCCACACTAGAACTAGTCACGCTACAGACAGTGTCACACCAGAACTAGTCACTCTACAGACGGTGCCACACCAGAACTAGTCACGCTACAGACAGTGTCACACCAGAACTAGTCACGCTACAGACAGTGTCACACCAGAACTAGTCACGATACAGACGGTACCACACCAGAACGGGTCACGCTACAGACTGTGCCACACCAGAACCTGTCACACTATAGACAGTGCCACACCAGAACAGGTCACGCTACAGACAGTGCCACACCAGAACCTGTCACACTACAGACTGTGCCACACCAGCACGGGCCTGTGAGAAGGTGGCGTGAGAGTGGTGGGAGGGCGCGTCTGCCTAACGCTGGAGACACTGCCACACTAGAAGTGGTCGGTGAGAAGACGGTGTGAACAAGTTCAATGCGCCAGTCACCGGGAGAGCGGGCGGTGGTGTGGAAAACGGTCATTCAAAACAGAAGAAGGACGACTCCACAGTCTCAGGTTGCCGGTGACAACGACATCGTTCGGTACCCATCTCCTCGCAGTGAGCTTGCGTGAGGCTGGCACTCCCGGAGGGCTTTGCTCGCCCCGTTGGCACTGAAGGCAGGGACACTGAGCAAGGCGGAATCCCAGTGGGTTCCCACATCAGCCCGCCCACCTTACCATCATGCCAGTCAGGGCCATTGACGTTCCAACGATGACAGTCATTACAACGCTTACACATTATGCCAATCCGTGTGTGTGTGTGTGTTGTGTGTGTGTGTGTGTGTGTGTGTGTGTGTGTGTGTGTGTGTGTGTGTGTGTGTGTGTGTGTGTGTATGCGTGCGTGCGTGTGGGAGACTGGGTGGGGGAGATTGGGTGGGGGAGATTGGGTGGGGGAGACTGTGTGTGGGAGATGGGGAAGACTGGGTGTGGGAGATCGGGGAGACTGGGTGGGGGAGATGGGGTGGGGGAGATTGGGTGGGGAAGATTGGGTGGGGGAGACTGGGTGGGGGAGACTGGGTGGGGGAGATGAGGCAGACTGGGTGGGGAAGATGGGGAGACTGGGTGGGGGAGATTGGGTGGGGAAGATTGGGTGGGGAAGATTGGGTGGGGGAGACTGGGTGGGGGAGATGGGTCAGACTGGGTGGGGAAGATGGGGAGACTGGGTGGGGGAGATGGGGTGGGGGAGATTGGGTGGGGAAGATTGGGTGGGGAAGATTGGGTGGGGGAGACTGGGTGGGGGAGATGGGTCAGACTGGGTGGGGAAGATGGGGGAGACTGGGTGGGGGAGACTTGGTGGGGAAGATTGGGTGGCGGAGATTGGGTGGGGGAGACTGAGTGTGGGAGATGGGGGAGACTGAGTGGGGGAGATGGGGAGATGATCGATCTGGCTGTAAGGGAGTGGACGTATCTGCCACTGACACGGGAGTTGATATCGACACTGTCATCAACCGCTGACATTTTAACATCAGGACAACGGCACTGATCACGGACATCATGACACAACAGCAGCTATCGGTCCACACGATCAGTGAGCGCTTTACAGAGACTGGCTGTCTTTGTGTGTGTGTGTGTGTGTGTGTGTGTGTGTGTGTGTGTGTGTGTGTGTGTGTGTGTGAGAGAGAGAGAGAGAGAGAGAGAGAGAGAGAGAGAGAGAGAGAGAGAGAGAGAGAGAGAGAGAGAGAGAGAGAGAGAGAGAGAGAGAGAGAGAGAGAGAGAGAGAGAGAGAGAGAGGCATCTCCCACTTTCTGTATCTCTGTCTCAGTCTCCACCTCTCCCCGCCCCCTCTGTCTTCTACAACTTGTGTAACTTTGAAACATAAACTCAAACTTCAGCTGACGCCACAAGCAACAGCATGACGACCTGTAGTAGAGGGGGGTCTGGTCAACGTCACGACCTGCAGTAGAGGCGGGTCTGTCAACGTCATGGCCTGCAGTAGAGGCGGGTCTGTCAACGTCACAATCTGCAGTAGAGGCGGGTCTGTCAACGTCACGACCTGCAGTAGAGGCGGGTCCTGTCAACGTCAAAACCTGCAGTAGAGGCAGGTCCTGTCAACGTCACAACCTGCAGTAGAGGCGGGTCCTGTCAACGCCTCGGTGGTGTGGACTGCCCGAGGCGGATACCCGGCGTGACATGCCTTCCATCGACTATGGCGGGACTGCGGCCTCAAGCGGCCCAGTCATGCACGAGGCCCGTTACGCAACACGCCGCCCCTGCCTCTGCACTTTCACAACCCCTCCCAGCAGAGCAGAGGGGATTTCACAAAGTTCCAACTCCACTATTATGTTCGCCGGAAGCAATCCCAATTTGGCACTCTCGACCAATCAATGAGCGCCTTTCAGCAACACGCCAAAACGAGGCTCTGGCTTCACGCATCGCGAGCGGGGCTTAAAGCGTTATTCAGATCAGACTTGTCCATGTTTGAAATGCTCGCTAGCAGTTTCCGCGTCTGCAGCGCCGGCCAAGGGGATTTTTTTTATAATAACGATTCATAAATGAGATTGGACAGATTGGGATAAAAGTGCGTGCATAACAGATTAAGCCACTACACCAGAAACCTCTCACACATCGAACCGAGGTGTCCCCAAAAGCGAAGGTCTCCAAGCGATTGAATTCCACTTGGATGAAAGAGCTGCTTCAGCCAGTGTTTGCCTGGCAGGATGACGGCAAGTGCCCAGACCAGCATTTGTCTTGCAGGATGACGGCAAGTGCCCAGACCAGCAT
>OY757544.1:30667134-30669634 GCA_963584105.1 Alviniconcha strummeri | reverse complement strand
TCACAAAGACTGGTAATTATGAAAATAAATCAGATACCCCCCTCCACTTCATCCGTCTGCCTCCCCCTCACTATTTCCCACATTCACACAGCGCTAACCGATTCTACAGTCAACTCCTACAAAGGGACACCACTCAATTTACGACTCTATTCACCGAAGGCCGAGAACTCGGAGAGACCACGATGACGTCATTTCCGCCTAGATTTCCTGGAAAGCCTGCGATGGCCGAAAGTGGATTCTTGCTCAGGGCCTCCGAAAGGAGCGACATAAAAAGCTCGTAGGGCAAGTCCATTAGGCATCAGAACAGCTTCGTAATCGGACAAGATCGAAGAGTTTTTATTTGGAATGAATAGCAGGAAATGGGGGCCTTCAAAAGGGGCGATATTCCACCGGCAGCAGTTCCGGCGGAGAGCGAAGCTGGCGACTGAAATAGACCGGTAAGCTCCAGCTACGTCTTCCAAACGCCGCTACGATCCTTTCTTGTGACCTTGTTAAGACTGCAATAAACGACAGTCGTTCGTCCAGAAAGGAATCAGTTTCAGTGAGACGAGAGAACCTGCTTTGCAATGGTTTGAAAGCAAGCGAATGGACCCATAAAATCAAAACAAGAAGGTGGGATGGTGCACACACAGACAACAAAACCTTTCCATCAGAGATTCTAAAGCAGCAAGCCAACGTACACATAGTCACAAAGCAGCAAGCCAACATACACATAGTCACAAACAAAGCAGCAAAAGACAACGCACACATAGTCGCACACACACACGCACGCACGCACGCACGCACGCACGCACGCACGCACGCACGCACGCACGCACGCACGCACGCACGCACGCACGCACGCACGCACGCACACACACACACCACACACACACACACACACGCGCGCGCGCGCGCGCTTCTTTAGAAGATGCCAAAGGAGACCATCCGACAGACTGTCCAAACTAACAACTGTCAAAACAGCCAGCCAGTGGGTCAAACCAACCAGGCAGTCAGCCAAACAAAACCAGCCAACCAGCCAAACAGTCAGCCAGTCAAAGAAAACCAGCCACCCAGCCAAACTGGCCACCTAGCCAAAACAGCCAGCCAGACGGCTCGTAAGATGCACCTCCTACCAGTAGGACGTGTGCCAACCAGAAAGAGACTGCCAGCCAAACATGAGATCATGAGATGACGACGAGAAGGACGTCATGGCCACAGTCTGATGAAGATGATGAGATGACGATGATGTGAGGGACACAATGAGAGACTCCAGAGAAAGGCTGACAGCGCCGCCAGCCTGCAGTGACAGTGTGAGCAGATATCAACCACTCGTGTCAGAAGGCAGTGTGAGCAGATATCATCCCTAGTGTCAGAAGGCAGTGTGAGCAGATATCAACCATTCCTGTCAGAAGGCGTGTGAGCAGATATCATCCACTCGTGTCAGAAGGTGGTGTGAGCAGATATCAACCACTGGTGTCAGAAGGTGGTGTGAGCAAATTATCATCCACTAGTGTCAGAAGGTGGTGTGAGCAGATATCATCCACTAGTGTCAGAAGGTGTTGTGAGCAGATATCAACCACTAGTGTGGTGTGAGCAGATATCATCCACTAGTGTCAGAAGGCGGTGTGAGCAGATATCAACCACTAGTGTGGTGTGAGCAGATATCATCCACTAGTGTCAGAAGGCGGTGTGAGCAGATATCAACCACTAGTGTGGTGTGAGCAGATATCATCCACTAGTGTCAGAAGGCGGTGTGAGCAGATATCATCCACTAGTGTCAGAAGGCGGTGTGAGCAGATATCATCCACTAGTGTCAGAAGGCGGTGTGAGCAGATATCAACCACTAGTGTGGTGTGAGCAGATATCAACCACTAGTGTCAGAAGGCGGTGTGAGCAGATATCATCCACTAGTGTCAGAAGGCGGTGTGAGCAGATATCAACCACTAGTGTGGTGTGAGCAGATATCAACCACTTGTGTCAGAAGGTGCTGTGAGATTGAATTAGAGGCTTTCACTGAACAGACGGCGACAGCCGTAGCGAGGGTGACAGGTATGGATGGAACATAAACTCAGCCTACCTCTAACAGCTGTAGCGAGGGTGACAGGTGTGGATGAAACTTAAACTCAGGCTACCTCAAACAGCTGTAGCGAGGGTGACAGGTATGGATGGAACATAAACTCAGCCTACCTCAAACAGTTTGAGGATCCGCGAGATGCTGCCCAGCCCCTCCTTCAGCTTGATGACGTAGCTGGTGATGACAACGTCGTCCTTGGTGGCCGACGGATGGACGCCGTTTTGTGTGAAGACGTCCTCCTGGTCTGGGATGTCGGTGTTGCTGAGGTTTCTCTCACGCTTCTCGAACTCCATGTTGGCCAAGGTCTCGAACTTGGCATCGTCAATGAGGCTTCGCTTACGCCAGCCGCCCATCTGAAAAAAGGAAGGAAGGAAATCTTCTTTAGCAAAGGAACTGGATAAGGGGCCGGCGTCTGTTTTTGGTTTCACTTTCGTCTGAATCATA
>OY757544.1:30655673-30666934 GCA_963584105.1 Alviniconcha strummeri | reverse complement strand
CCCTGACTACTGTCTGCAGCAGGGGACCATCGCTAAAACCCTCATTGTCCTCACCGCCCTGACTACTGTCTGCAGCAGGGGACCATCGCTAAAACCCTCATTGTCCTCACCGCCCTGACTACTGTCTGCAGCAGGGGACCATCGCTAAAACCCTCATTGTCCTCACCGCCCTGACTATTGGCCACACTGCAGTGGAATCTACTGGAAATCCCCCCATCCCCCCTCCCACCGAGGAAACTCTTGTAACCGCGGGGACAGCCGATCTTACTGGCCAGCCTCTGTAATGATGACATCGGTATAGAGTTAGAACCCCTGTGTGTGTGTGTGTGTGCCTGTGGTGTGTGTGTGGGTGCGCGCGTGAATGTGTGTGTGTGTGTGTGTGTGTGTGTGTGTGTGTGTGTGCGCGCGCGTGAATGTGTGTGTGTCTGTCTGTGTTTGTGTGTGCTCGCGTGATTGTGTGTGTGTGTGTGTGTGTGTGTGGTGTGTGGTGTGTGTGTGTGTGTGTGTGTGTATGTGTGTGTGTGTGTGTGTGTGTGTGCGTCGTGAGTGTGTGTGTGTGTGTGTGTGTGTGTGTGTGTGTGTGTGTGTGTGTGTGTGTGTGTGTGTGTGCGTGCGTGTGTGTGTGTGCGTGTGTGCGCGTGAGTGAGTGTGTGTGTGTGTGTGTGTGTGTGTGTGTGTGTGTGTGTGTGTGTGTGTGTGTGTGTGTGTGTGAAGGAATATAATTTTGAGGGGTTATGTATACCTTTTTGTTGCTCTTGTCGGTGAGATACCGTGCAACAGAAACGACGTCTATCATATATTAAATATATATTTTATTATTATTAAGTATGTGGAGGTTGTTGCGACAGCGTTTCCGACACGACACGCTTTGTCTCTCCGACGCATGTTTTCTATCCCATACGACTTGTCAGTCTTGTCACTTGGACACGTTTTGTCATTTCCACACATTCTGTTACCCTGACACGTTTTGTCACTTCGATATATTTTATTGCTCCGACATGTTTTGTCACTCCGACACGACGCGTTTTGTCACACCGACACAATAAGTTTTGTCACACCGACACAATAGGTTTTTTCATTCCGACACAATAGGTTTTGTCATTCCGACACCTTTGTGTCTGTCATTTGACTTGGAGTGACCTTGGCCAGATGAACACGAGTTGTCCGACACTTTGCTTAGTCAACCCCAAAAGTCATGTCAGAGCAGAGGACCTAATGACGTCAGTGACACGGTCTGACTGCCAGTTCTCAAGACCAATGAGTCACTGACAGTTCTCAAGACCAGTGAGTCACTGTGTGTTGACTGTCAGTGACACAGGTGTGACTGACAGTTCACAAGACCAATGAGTCACTTTGTGTTGGATTGACACCATGTTTCTTGGATTTGCCGAGCACGTCGTTGCGGGCGTTAATTTGCATCGCGTGCCGCCATGTGCTCGGCAACACTACTTTCACACACTCACACATTTCAGTCGATGAGAAGGAAACACTACAAAAAAATAAAAATAAAAAAAATATTGAGAAGTAAGAGTAATTTCTCTCTGGAAAGACATACCGGAAAGTCGTTTACCATACTTTTTCTCTCTCTTCTTTCTCCCCCCTCCCCCCCCCCCCCCCCCGCCGCCGCCCAGCACCCCGACCCCCTCACTCCGACCCCCATCCCCCCCATCTTTGCGAGCTCCTGGCCGAATCCAAACAACGTCGGGACCCCCATCCCACCAAACTTTGCTAGCTCCTGGCCGAATCCAAACACCGTCGGCCAAAACGCCAAGGACCAGCGTCTTCATAATTGGGGCAAACAGCGGCTCCTTCCGGCCCAAGCAGAGCGATATCAGGATCTGCCGGGGAACATTTAGCCCCAAATCCCCAGGGACACTTGGCAAGCAGGTGGATATTAGGGACTGGCGGGAACAAACAGACCCAAATGGCCAGGGACACACGGCAGCAGTCCGCCGCCATTTCCCGGGACAGGCTGGGACAGGCTGGGACAGGCTGGGACAGGGAGGAGGAAACTGCAGGCAGGGACAGGGCCGCTCTGACACAAAGCGCTCAGAGCCCAGAGACAAGAGAAGGAGAGAGAGAGAGAGAGAGAGAGAGAGAGAGAGAGAGAGAGAGAGAGAGAGAGAGAGAGAGAGAGAGATGAGAGAGAGAGAGAGAGAGAGAATGAATGAACGAATGAATGAATGAATGAATGAATGAATGAATAAACTTTATTTTACGAGGGTAGTGGAGAAGACTCGAGGTCTTTTTACATCCAGCCCTCGCCATGAGGGAAACTACTGTTAACTAGGATACAGTGAGCTACAGTATGTTGAGTACATGTACATTCATACAATTTATGTTGAAATGGACACCAGTAAACCGAGAAACAAGTAGATAATGAGCATTTTTTTTTTAAATATACATATAAAAATTAGCTTGAGATTAGAGAGAGAGAGAGAGAGAGAGAGAGAGAGAGAGAGAGAGAGAAGAGAGAGAGAGAGAGGGGGGGGCGAGTGTGCGTGTGTGTGTGTGTGTGTGTGTGTGTGTGTGTGTGTGTGTGTGAGAGAGAGAGAGAGAGAGAGAGAGAGAGAGAGAGAGAAGAGAGAGGAGAGAGAGAGAGAGAGAGAGAGAGAGAGAGAGAGAGAGAGAGAGAGAGTGCGTGTGTGTGTGTGTGTGTGTGTGTGTGTGTGTATGAGAGAGAGAGAGAGAGAGAGAGAGAGAGAGAGAGAGAGAGAGAGAGAGAGAGAGAGAGAGGAGAGAGAGAGAGAGAGGAGAGACGCAGAGAGAGAAGAGAGAGAGAGAGAGAGATTCTCACGTGGTCCACAAATCCACGCAATTCATACGCAGATCACGGTGCTGGCCTTGCTGAGAACTGGTAGTAGGGTCGACAGGGTGCAGAAGTCTGACAGAATGTGGATAGGGCGCAGAGAGGTCTGACAGAATGTGGATAGGGCGCAGAGAGGTCTGACAGAGTGTGGACGGGGTGCAGATGTCTGACAGAGTGTGGACAGGGTGCAGAAATCTGACAGAGTGTGGACATGGTGCAAAGTGGTCTGACAGAATGTGGACAGGGTGCGGAGAGGTCTGACAGAATGTGGACAGGGTGCAGAGAGGTCTGACAGAATGTGGACAGGGTGAGGAGAGTTATGGCAGAATGTGGACAGGGTGCGGAGAGGTCTGACAGAATGTGGACAGGGTGCAGAGAGGTCTGACAGAATGCGGACAGGGTGAGGAGAGGTATGACAGAATGTGGACAGGGTGCGGAGAGGTCTGACAGAATGCGGACAGGGTGCAGAGAGGTCTGACAGAATGTGGACAGGGTGCGGAGAGGTCTGACAGAATGTGGACAGGGTTCGGAGGAGTCTGACATAATACACAGAATATGGACAGGGTGCGGGGGAGTCTGACAGAATGTGGACAGGGTGCGGAGGAGTCTGACAGAATATGGACAGGGTGCAGAGAGGTCTGACAGAATGTGGACAGGGTGCTGAGAGGTCTGACACAAGGTCAAACGGTGCATTCGGCCTGTCAGAGCGCATAATTACCCCCCCCCCCCCCTCCCCCCCCCCTCGACAGAGGCAGCCTGGATGAATGGACAGTTAGAAATCCGGCTGGAATTACCATCCATGCAAACAGTCGACTTATTCACTCTTTCTGGGCGCTAGACACCAACCGTCTCTTTCTTTCTTTCTCTTCTCCTTCTCTTCTCCAAAAGCTCACCAACCGTTCAAATTTTACCGTTTGTGATTTAAAGCGAGCACAAATAGCAACATTTCAAAACAATTGCTATTTTGTAGCAGCTAACAGCAATTTGCATAAAATCTATGAAAATATTGAAAGAACAAATTGCAGACATCTGTGTATCTGTGTTGCGTTTGTTTCTTCAGAAAACACGTCCACTCCAGGTAAAGTTACTCAGTAATGTGTGTGTGTGTGTGTGTGTGTGTGTGTGTGTGTGTGTGTGTGTGTGTGTGTGTGTGTGTGTGTGTGTGTGTGTGCGTGCGTGCGTACGTGCGTGCGTGCGTGCGTGCGTGCGTGCGTGCGTGCGTGTGTGTGTGTGTGTGTGTAGTGGTCGCAAAAAATATATATATAAGAAATTAAAAAATCTTTTTAGTTTTGTTCTAGGTCTAATAAAATATACTTAAATCTGAAATATGCTTGTGGTCTGAACTGCTTTCTTGACCGCCAGGAAGTCATTTCTCTTTGAGGCTGAGGCCATCTTTCCTCTGCCGTGAAGCCAGCGCCGCCAAGCGGTTCACTGTCTCTGACCTTACGTCAAGTCACAATAGGCCTTGGCCTCTTCCGCAGCTGACAGCAGTACTGAATTCCTACTCTGGTTTCTCGGTCCGTTCGACTTCATTTTCTGCGAATCCTCTTTAGACACTGACGGTGACGTGGGTCATGAACGCTGAATACGACTGTGAGCTGCGATTGGATACATTTCATTTGCTATGATGGTCACCTTGCAGAAAACACGCAAAGATTGAAACCCTTAGATATATATGAAGAAAAAAAAATGAAAAAAAAAAATGAAAAAAATCGGCGAATCGACTTTTTGAAGAAACAAACGAGCAAATATTTGTTTTACACGAACATGAAGAAATTCTTCTGTCAAGAGTCTGACGGTCAGACATACAACGCGTGTTTCCATCCCGTGGTCTTCCCGCTCTTAGACTAGCAATGTGACTAATGAACTGAAAGGGGACAGAGTTTTAAAACGTTTTAAAAAGTGAGAGAGTTTTGAAAAATGATAAGTGATAGATTGATACAGTTTCAACAAGTGATAGAGTTTAAGCAGCTGAACCTAAAGCACATAAGTGTCCTACATCTCATTTTTCACCGTGTAAGTGTCGTTTTGTAGCATGAAAAATGCGCTTACCCCGATAATTGGCATGTTGTGTCTTGGAGTAATAAATAGCGTTCTTTTAAACGTTTGTTTATGAGTGTGGATCCTGATAGAGTTTAATTCATTGTGTATATGTATTGTTTGAAGTTTTATACCTGTGTACAAAACTGCCAGTAAGCGGACGAGAACTGTTCCTGAAATAATAATGACGCTGTGTTGTATTGTGCTGTGCTGTGTTTAGTTGTTTCGTATTGTACTGTGTTGTGTTGTATTCGGCTGTGCTGTGTTTAGTTGCGTCGTATTGTACTGTGTTGTGTTGTATTGTGCTGTACTGTGTTTAGCTGTGTCGTATTGTACTGTGTTGTGTTGTATTGCGCTGTGTTGTACTGCTTTGTGTTGTGTTGTTTTGTATTGTTTTGTGTTTTGAATCGCGTTGTGTTGTATTGTGCTGTGTGTTGTGTTGTATTGTTTAGTGTTGTGTTGTTTGTGTTGTGTTGTATTATGTTGCACTGTGTTGTATTGTGTTATGTTGCATTGTATTGTGTTGTACTGTGTTGTATTATGTTGCATTGTATTGTGTTGTATTGAGTTATGTTGCATTGTACTGTGGTGTGTTGTGTTGTATTGTGTTATGTTGCATTGCATTGTGTTGTGTTGTGTTATGTTGCATTGTATTGTGTTGTGTTGCATTATGTTGCGTTGTGTTGTGTTGCATTGCCCCAGCTACAGGGTAACCTTCCAGCACAGAGTGGAGGAGAAAACGCCGATACAGATCTGTGACTAAGAGAGAACGCCGATACAGATCTGTGACTAAGAGAGAACGCCGATACAGATCTGTGACTAAGAGAGAACGCCGATGCAGATCTGTGACTAAGAGACAACGCCGATGCAGATCTGTGACTAAGAGACAACGCCGATGCAGATCTGTGACTAAGAGAGAACGCCGATGCAGATCTGTGACTAAGAGAGAACGCCGATACAGATCTGTGACTACGAGAGAACGCCGATACAGACTCTGACTGTAATAGGGATAGCCACAGGCGGAGAGCTGGGCGCTGCGAAGGAAGCCAGGCTCCAGCAGTGATTTGCCATTGATGGAACCTTTGTCTCATGGCCGCACGAGTCAACACGACAAACGGTAAGCAAAGTGTGAAGGTCAACAGGTCAATATGCGACCTGCCACAGCGGGAGCGGAAGCAAAGGTCAGAGTTCACAGCCGATCAAAGCAGCGCGCTCCGCAGCTTACGTGGACGGAAGTGAAGCAGAGAACGTTCAGCATCAGCTCAGCGCGCGGTCAATGAAGCGGTCCAGTCAATCACAGCGAGGCCAGCAGCGAAACAAAAGGCGGGCGAAAGGCCGGCGTTGAAATCATTAGGTTATGTGTAAGCGGGCATGGTTCCGCGGCACAATGCCGGACTCGTGATCGAAAGGTCCCGGGTTCGATTCCTGGCAGGAGCGGCGGCGGAATGTTCTACCCCGTGGTCCACTTTGTGCGCTGACTCTTACTTCGGTGCACGTTCCACCCCCGTGACATCGTAGCAGCACGTAAAAGATCCCGGTCATTCTGCCAAAAGTGCTGGTGGCAGGTGGCTAAACACGCCCTGCGTACGTGCTTTCCAATGAAAACAGGTGCATGGTTGTATAGTGTACACAGCGCATGCGCCGAGACGGCAGCAGTTTGACACAGCAGCCGGGTAACAGCGCTGTTAGTAACGACAAACAAACAAAAAACCGCTGAGTAAAGCTACAGAGTGGCACTAATAGAGCGCTGTAAGTACACCACTACAAGCAAAAGAAGAACAAACAAACAAACAAAAACAAAAACCGCTGAGTAAAACTACAGAGTGGCACGACTAGAGCGCAGCTGGTCTGCTCAGAAGCAGAGAATAGCGCTGTATAGTTGCCATTGTGAAGCGCCTGGCGCTCATCTCGAGATGAGGCGCTCGACAAAAGTGTTCGTATACAAAAATTGGGAAAAAGATCCGCGCTGAAATCACAATCAGTTGAAGCATGGCCGAAGATGAAACAAGTGCTGTGTGCGAATGTAAAGCCAGAGTTTAAATCACTCCAGGACACGGCTCACTGCCGGAGTTACTCACACTCGAGGTCAGGCTGTGCCTTGTAAGTTAATGAAAGTGCTCATCGAAGTCACCAAAGCAGACCAGTGCACAAAACTACACCAAAGTACACTACGAAACGATTCACTGCATTATACTATCCTACACCACACTAACATACATTAAACAACCATGTGGCTGAAATCAATAATTTAAGTTGCATATTTCCAGTCATGAAATCTTACGACTCCCGGGGAAGGCATGCCAAAAGAAGTAACACCAATGATTGGATCTCCTAATGGCCAGCACAGAGCGCAGTGCACTAACCCATGTCCACGTGTAATTCAAGACATCTTTCCTAAGCTCCGGGGAGGAAGAAGTTGCAGAGCAATTCGTCTCCTGCATGAAGATATTTCGCTCCAAGCTGGACCCTCATTGGCGAGGTCAGGAAACACGATCTGCAAGCCACCGGTCGGAAGGACGGTCTAGACGTGGAGACCACTACACTGCTTTGTGCAAGACGTGGAGACCAATACACTGCTTTGTGCAAGACGTGGAGACCACTACACTGCTTTGTACAGGACGTGGAGACCACTACACTGCTTTGTGCAAGACGTAGAGACCACTACGTTGCTTTGTACAAGACGTGGAGACCACTACGTTGCTTTGTACAGGACGTGGAGACCACTACGTTGCTTTGTACAGGACGTGGAGACCACTACACTGCTTTGTACAGGACGTGGAGACCACTACACTGCTTTGTGTAGGACGTGGAGACCACTACACTGCTTTGTGTAGGACGTGGAGACTACTACGTTGCTTTGTGCAGGACGTGGAGACCACTACGTTGCTTTGTGCAGGACGTGGAGACCACTACGTTGCTTTGTTCAACCACGTGCAGCCAGACTCTACACCCGTTCCCTTGTTGCATCCGCCCCCTCCCCCACCACCCCACCCCTCTCTCTTGTCTTACTTTGCTGATTTCGTGTGTTGCAATGATTTAAACAGTAATAGTTTTTTCTTTTGTTCTTAAGACGTATTTTACTTTGCCGCAATTATTTGTATGCTTGTTTGGCGTATTGAATGTTGCTGTGTTTGTCATCGGGAACAGATTAGTAAAAAAGCCGACTTGTACTTCAGTCTTTATCCTTGTATAATAAAGTATTATCTGATCTCATCTGATCTCTTCCTCACACGTTCAACACCTCGCTGTGTCCCAGTCCAACCTGTCGGCCTGTGTTCACTCGCTGCTTGCTGGCTTGCTCGGTTGCTGGGTGAAACGGTTGCATATCTGGGGGACTCCAATACACGAGGTTGCATTTCTGAAGTTCAGACACAGCGCAGCAAAAGTCTGAACCCGGCCTAGAAAGCTGCATGTCGTGTGAGACGTTTGGCATGTTTTGTCAGGATGAAATCTGAATTGTGATCGCTGATTCAGTCAGAATGGAATTTGAGTAGTGATCGCTGATTCAGTCAGAATGGAATTTGAGTAGTGATCGATGATTCAGTCAGAATGGAATTTGAGTAGTGATCGATGATTCAGTCAGAATGGAATTTGAGTAGTGATCTATGATTCAGTCAGAATAAAATCTGAGTTACGATCAATCATGATGGAATTTGAGTTTCGTCCGTTGATTTCAGTCAAGATGGAATTTGACTTTGGTCGTTGATTTCAGTCAAGATGGAATTTGAGTTTCAGTCGTTGATTTCAGTCAAGATGGAATTTGAGTTTCGGTCGTTGATTCCGGTCAAGATGGAATATGGGTTTCGGTCGTTGTTTTCGGTCAAGATGGAATCTGAGTTTCGTTGTTGATTTCAGTGAAGATGGAATCTGAATTTCGGTCGTTTGTTTCTCTCAAGATGGAATCTGAGTTTCGGTCGTTTGTTTCGGTCAAGATGGAATCTGAGTTTCGGTCGTTTGTTTCGGTCAAGATAAAATCTGACTTTTGGTCGTTTGTTTCGGTCAAGATGGAATCTGAGTTGCAATTATTGATTGAGTGCACGTTGACAGCGCCATAAACTAGCAACTCGTCTTACATAAAATTTGCACTGGCGTGCAACTCTGTCGAAGACCAAGTGAGAAACCCAAGCCAGTGAACTGTTTAAAAGTGTATTTGTGACGGTACTAACCCCCTGACACCAAACACACAACCGGCCCCATACAACAACTGTCAGAACGAAGTGCATCTCGACAACATATTGTCGGCGAGACTCCCTGATACTTCATGGGTCAGCAACACCTTACTGTCAAGCCAAACTTCATGGATCAGCAAGACTAGATTCACCTTTTGCCAGGTGATACTTCCTGATAATTCACGGGTCAGCAAAACTGGATTCACCTTTTGCCAGGTGATACTTCCTGATAAATCACGGGTCAGCAAAACTGGATTTACCTTTTGCCAGGTGATACTTCCTGATAATTCACGGGTCAGCAAAACTGGATTCACCTTTTGCCAGGTGATACTTCCTGATAATTCACGGGTCAGCAAAACTGGATATATCCTAGTGCCGGGTGAGACTGGCTGACAACGTGGATTAGTGACGGCTGTTTAAATGCTGCGCAATACAAAAAGGACATTGTGTAAGACGTGACAGCGGTAAGACGTGGGGCTCTCCTATCGCGTGGAAAGTTGTTATTCGTGGACACTGTCACTTTGCCATCACACTGAACCAAACATTAAAATCGTTCCCTTCGCTGCCCTTCTTAATGCAGAATCATTCGTATGGTGACAGTGTAGTGTTAGATGTAGCTCCCCTCCCCCTCCTCCCAACACTCCCCTCTCCCGATTCCTGGGATCTCGGTCCCCGACGCTGTCTTTCCGGGGCCAGGCCGGCGTTAAGCCAGTGTGACAAAGGACGGAGCAAGGAGAGCCGAGTGCTGTTGGTTACATGGAAGGTCAGACAGATGCACTGCGGTCCTCGCTTCCTTCTTTCTCTGATCCTCAACTTCCAGATGAAGTCTTGTCTTTCAGCAAAGTGATTTTCAAACCAATTTGGATTGACCGTTAGGAACAAGAATACCGTTAAGTATCATCTTCAGTCTAAGCAGCACCACTTCTAATAAAAGCATCCGTCTTTTTTCGTGTAGACAGAGACAGTGAACAAGCTCCGTGTGCAGACTTGGCTCGTGCAGCCCGGGGACTAAGGTGTCGGCAGAAATGGTGTGGCGGTGCGCGCTTGAAGGGGCAGGCAGACGAGACGAGCAGGGAAGGATGGCAGTTCCAATCACATTGACACGTAAGGCCTACCTCCACCGTCCCCCCTCCCTCCACCGTCCCCCCTCCCTTCCACCGTCCCCTCCCTTCCACCGTCCCCACCGCCTCCACCGTCCCCCCTCCCTTCCACAGTCCCCCCTCCCTCCACCGTCCCCCCCCCCCCCCATGTGCGACGTTCCAAAGGCGGATGCACAATATACTTATGGTCCACACTCCGTTCGGCAATTAGTGACCTACCTACCTACCAACATGGTGAGACAGTGCTGGCACCGCGAAAGGTATGTATGACCATGTTTAAAGGGAAATCAGGGAAGAGAGGGAAGTGTGTGTGTTTGTGTGTGTGTGTGTGTGTGTGTGTGTGTGTGTGTGTGTGTGTGTGTGTGTGTGTGTGTGTGTGTGAGAGAGAGAGAGAGAGAGAGAGAGAGAGAGAGAGAGAGAGAGAGAGAGAGAGAGAGAGAGAGAGAGAGAGAGATCATATTTAAAGGGGAATCAGTGACTTTAACATCTTGATGTATCACTCTTTCTTTGGCGTGGTACATGGCTCAGAGTCAGAAACACACAATAGAGTAAAATAATCTAGCACACACACACACACACACACACACACACACACACACACACACACACACACACACACACACACACACACACACACACACACACACACACACACCATGTGCTTTTAGATAAAAACTCACAAAAAGTTAAAAACAGCGGTTCAGTTTAATGTAAGCTTAGTGTTATTGGTTCCCCTTTCGTGTGTCCAGTCTTCTTCTTTTTTTCTTTTTCTTTTTTTAGAGCATTGGCAGTCAACTGTTTCAGATCTTGAAAACACTTGTTAAACCACCATTGCGGTACATAAGTTCTGAAAGGAAGACGAGGGAAATTAAGTAGACATAAGAAGGGGGCGGAGGCACTCTTGCTTGGTACGCGTTCAGTGTCGTTCTGTAGACAAAGACGGTCAACTGAGACAGGCACCTTCCGCCGACATTGACCCGATCTGCACGAGTCGGCCGTCGTCAAACACTCCTGGTCTGCACCTGCCGCGGATCGCCAGTCTGGCAGCCAAAGCAAGCACCACAAGCGCGGAAGACCAGATGTTGAGGAGCCCGAGACAAAGCCAGGGATTTCCTGCCAGCGGTCGCTTGGGCGGAAGTTGTC
>OY757544.1:30637265-30655473 GCA_963584105.1 Alviniconcha strummeri | reverse complement strand
AGACCCAGAAGACCTATGTGTCCAGTCGGGTGCAATGCTCACACAGGTCCAGCAATGACCAGACCAGAAGACCTATGTGTCCAGTCGGGTGCAATGCTCACACAGGTCCAGCAATGACCAGACCAGAAGACCTATGTGTCCAGTCGGGTGCAATGCTCACACAGGTCCAGCAATGACCAGACCAGAAGACCTATGTGTCCAGTCGGGTGCAATGCTCACACAGGTCCAGCAATGACCAGACCAGAAGACCTATGTGTCCAGTCGGGTGCAATGCTCACACAGGTCCAGCAATGACCAGACCAGAAGACCTATGTGTCCAGTCGGGTGCAATGCTCACACAGGTCCAGCTATGACCAGACCAGTAAGTTAGCACAGCCACCAGAACCCGAAAAGACTGGCAGGGGCTAATGGAATGGCAAATGAAAGAAAAACGAAATGGAGTAGACTCGGCTTCACAAAAGTTCATCTGCGGAAGGGAAGGGAAGGCGAGTGTGTGTGTGTGGGAGGGGGGGGGGGGGAGGGGGGAGTGGGGGGAGAGCGGGGAGGGGATGGCTTAGGGGAGGGGGATTAGAAGAAAGGGGAAGGGTGGAAGAGTCAGGGGTTATTTGTCAGTCACTGAACAAGAGCCCCCCTCCACCCCACCCCCCCCAAGAAAAAAGGTTTCAGTATAATACCATATTACACGCAATACGATACAATATTGATCATAATCATTATTCAATACAATACAACTTTATTAACAGGGAATTCGTTTGGCATCCATTTAAACGTCAAACATTAAACATCACATAGTAATTTGTTAAAAATGTTTACATTGGAGACGCGAATCCAATACTTCCGGGTTCTGTACCCCCCTCCCTCTTCCCCCCCCCCCCCACCCCCCGTCTCAGTAAGTTTCAATTCGCTCCGAATAAATACAAAGATCTGTTCTGTTAGTTAAGATCAAATATACTGCCAAATGTTCGTTAAAACCCACACCCGTTCTCTCTCGTCATTTAGAAATGTTCCACTTTTACTGCAAGCTTTTGCATGGAGATGTGTGTTCAGATGATCTGATGGTTTATTTAACAGTTTGAGCACATAAGCTCTTCGCCATCACATTAGTTTGGGTTGTTTCAAAAATAATAATAAAAAAAAGAAAAAGAAAAAAAAAAAGAAAAAAAAATATAAGAAGAAACACACACACACACACACACACACACACACACACACACACACACACACACACACACACACACACACACACACACACACACTCACACACACACACACACACACACACACACACACACACACACACGCGAAGCCTGAATGAAAAATAAGAAAGAAACCGAAGAAGACAGATCCGACATAAATTATAAACACAACCAGATGCTTTGGCTGATGGAAAAAAAAAAAAAAAAAAATCTACTGAAAACAGTTAATTAAGCAGATCTCATTATTTACATTTCATTGATTTGTAGCCGAGTGTATTGTATACATGTTCCGGGCCATGACCCTTTAATCTTTTCTTTCCTGTCCTTTATCCTTTTTGATTGGGTGGGAGTTTTATGGCCCCAATTATCTAAAGTGTTAAAACTTGTGCGCTGGGCCCGCCACGTCATAGTTCAGGAGCTGTGTGAGAGTCGAGGTGGACGTCCTGGGCTGTCCGTCCTAACGAGCCTTCTGGTTTCCGTGGACGTAAAGAATTATTGAACCATGCTTCGGCATTGGTCACAACTTGTCCCTAATATGTCAACTGACATCTGAGGACATTAAGCATCAACTCACCATCATCACCGCCACGTCCTCATTCCCCCAGTGTTCCTGCAGTAGCAGGTCGAGAGTTAGTAACAGTTCCGAGCTGCTGCCTATGCATTTGATTCAGGGGAGAGGCTGTAAGTAGTTATTTTTCTATGGCTTGTTGTTCTGTTGTTTCTCATTGATGTAAATAATGTGTGTTTATAATGTTACCATGTTCACAACGTGCCTTGATTTTGGTTCTTGAACAAGTGGGTAATTTCGGCGTCAGATTGCCCCCTGTTTGCAGCCGCCATGGCGTCAGTGTACATTGTATGTGTGTTCAAATCTTAAGCTTTTTTATGCCACAAGGTGACCAGTGTTTCCAACATGTATGCAGCTAATCCTGGTTAGCTGATATGTAGCTAGTATGTTATGTTGCCATTGTTGGATGTTCAGTTTGAGTGATGCTTTGCCGATGCAAGTATGGGTACTTTGTCAGTGCGGCCGTGCGGCATAACTTATTTGTTTAGTTTCCTACCGCTCTATGTTTCTACATGAAATCGGTGGTATATTATGGCTAACGCTTTGAAGATGTTGATTTCACAGTTGTGGAATGTTCAGTTTACTAGTTGAATATGGTTTAGTACATAGGGGTGATTGTATAAACTGTGAAACACGTTTTTTTCTGTTTTGATCTGGCTTTTGTATGGCCGAGTCTTGGGCGCGCAGACTTTTACTCTGTTTAGCTTGTAAACCCTTTCCGGGTCTTTGTGCGTGTACCCGAACTGGCCGGTGACGAGCGTCAGTGGTGGCAATTAGGTCTTTGTCTCTGTTCACTAACCGAGCAGACAGGCGCAGCCAGATCCTTGATGAGCTACCCGCGTCAGTAAGACGCTTGACGTTGTTCACAGATATGCTCTGCTAGTCAGTAACAGGGACATGCTGTAACGTTTTGAGTAACGAGGCTGGAGCCGGTCAGTTTATGACTGACCTTCCCCCGCTTACGACATGGTCCCAAATGCCACCCGTGTCACTATCCATCTCGTTGTGTGCTTAAGTGGAACTGCTGTAACAATTATCTCACTCTTCCTGTTTAGTTAAGAATGAGCTTGGTAATCCGTATTTTTCACTGTTACTTTATTGTATAATATTATATACTGGGAGTTCATCAGTTAATTGACTGGCCGCCTCTTGTATACTCACCGCGATACTGTGAGATACGGGTTTTAAGTGCAAGTCATGCACACAATTTATGTGCTTGATTATTAATCATTTTGTCATGTATTATAGTAACCTACAGGTAAACTACACGGTTACTGTATTTATTAGATAACTGCTGTTGTTTAGTCTTCACGTTTGCTTTCATCTTCTAAATGTTTTGTTTGCTTGTGTCTTTTCCAACACAGACACTGTTTCCTGGTTGGTTGGTGTACAAATAAAAGTTATGTTATAGCAACCTCTGACTTGTGACTCTTCATCCATGCTTCCAACATGCTTCCCTCAACTCCCCACCCCACTCCCCTACAGATTTACAATTGATCAGACAGTTTTTGAGGCGAGTTCTTCAGGGCACATATACTGAAATAATCGCTCAGTATGTACAAAGCTAAAACAAATTAGCCATTTACACGTCACTTTGTCCGGGTCACTGTTCTGACACACACAAACACGTCACTTTGTCCGGGTCATTGTTCTGAGACACACAAACACGTCACTTTGTCCGGGACACTGTTCTGAGACACACAGACACGTCGCTTTATCACTGTTCTGACACACACAAAGAGCGGGAGTGGAATTCAGGTTATATTCCGTAGGTTCTCGCCACGAGAACCTGTTCGTAATTTCTCTCTCTTTCTCCCCCCGCCCTTTCCTCCCCCCCCTCTAATTTACTGTCCTTCTTACGGCGTGCCTGTGTGTGTGTGTGTGTGTGTGTGTGTGTGTGTGTGTGTGTGTGTGTGTGTGTGTGTGTGTGTGTGTGTGTGTGAAAACGTATGCCCCCCTCCCCCCTACTCCTGCGCTGTGACCATGCATATTCTTGCGTGGAAGTTGTCTTTATGCGCGTAATATATTATCCTTCATTCACCTTTTATTCAGTCTGCATCACTCGCTTCTACGATATGCAGCCTGACCTTCTTCATACTTTGTCCAGCGACAGCTAAGGCAGCTAGAAAGTGGAGAACGGATTTCAGTGACAACTAATGCAGCTAAAAAGTGGAGAACGGATTTAAGTGACAACTAAGGCAGCTACAGAGCAAATGGAGAACTGCGTTACGCGACAACCAAGGCAGCAGAAATTGGTGTGGTCGAACTTTAGCAGTAGACCAAACATGCAAGGCTATATTCTGACCCCCTGCAGGCTTAGTAAAGAGAATCTTTGATAGTTCTCTCAGAAGAGGGGTCTTAGTTACTGCGTTCGCAGTATCCCACTGCACGAAGAAGAATAAGAGAAAGAAGAAGACAAGAAACCATCAGCTGATGTTATACGGGTAAAGGTCGCAGTTGGATTGTTGTGAGAGTAAAGGCCACAGCACACTTTCCGATGGCAGAGAGCAGTTTGTCATCAGGCTAGGATTGGGTAAAAAGTCGGCATGCGGACACAGAGCGGTGGGTGGGCCGGCGCTGCACCGACTGGTCCTTCATCCTCCATCGTCAGCGACAGGCAGCCGCACAGAGGACACGCAAACCAGGCCGTAGATAAAGCAAAAAAAAAAAAAAAAAAAAACCGATCATCATCCGTATTATTATATCAACCTGTAGCGACGTTCGTGCTTACAGATTCATTCGTATTTCTATGAAGGAAACGCAGACAAATATGTATGAAATAATGATGATGATGATGGCGGTCATTTCTATAGCGCCGAATCTCACCGACAAGGGTGAGTACACCACGATTTACAAGAGCAACAATAATGTATACATTAAAACCTCAAAAATAATATATATCGTCATACTGTCATATTCCTCGTACACCACACACACACACACAGGCGCACAGAAGGAATGTAACTAGGAATTAAAAATGGTATGGGGGGGGGGGGGGGGGGCGCAAGTAACAATACAGAGACTGAAATCGTTTATTGTGGTATTGCTTGTAGAGGGGAGTTTTATCGCAGTTCTGGAGGCGTGGGAGGCCCGAATGGGACGACGGATGTCAGATGGGAGCGAATTCCGTTGCTTCGGAGCACAGCATTAGAAACGGCGTTGGCCAAAGGTTTTTCTTCTGGCATGCGGGACATGAAGCATACGTGTGTCTGCAGAAGAAGGAAGCTGCCTGGAAGGGGTGCACACAGTGAGAAGGTCAGAGAAGGAGACATGAGATGAGTCACAGAAGAAGTTGTTACAGATAGCTGACAGTTTGTAATCTATTCTGGCTTGGACCGGTAACCAATGAAGAGCTTGCAGAAGATGTACATGATCACGTTTGCATTCTTTGAAAACTAGTTTCACTGCAGACTTCTGAACTTTCTGTAGTCTACTGGGAAAGTAAAGCGGGCACCAGACAGACGATAAACTCTTTTATTTTAACACTCCTCTTTGGGGTTTTTTCCTTCTCTCTTTTAATGAACTGCGTGTCTGCGGTCCGGTTTCACGCCTGCTGTGGCAGTGGACAGGGAGACGTTTTGCCCAGAAAAACAGTTCGTGCTGTTGTCATGGAAACCGTGGTACGACAAACTCAGACTCACATAGTCGATGGAAAAAAAGAAGCCATCGCTCTATTGACATGCTTTTTTAACTTAAAAGTAAATAAATCTGAATTCCATTCTGGGCTCAACTTTACTCAAGCAAAGGCGGAGGCACCAAAAAGGTAATCCGTCTGTTTCAGTATCACGGGGAAGATGTTTCCATGTGAGTGTAATTATTGACGATCTGCGCCTACCTCCGAGACATAAAGCCTATGGCCGCTACCAGTACGGTCTCGGTAAGCCACGAGGGAAAGGCGATTTCCGGCTGACAGTTTAACTTTTCTCTAAACGGTAGCTGAACCAGTATGCAGGGTCCCCCCCACCCCCCACCCCCCGGTTGGTCGATAGCCTGACTGGTACATTAAAAAAAATAAAAAAAATACGCCAAGTTCAGCAAACAGCTTTTGATTGTAATGTGCTTTGATTATAACTGTTATAAATTTATGAAAAATCACATCTAATGTTATGAAGCAAATTTAACAGAAACTGTCGTATGAAATTTGTCCTTTATTATCAATGTAAATGTGTGTTTTTCTGATAAATAATAATTGAATTGAACCAACGCTTTCCGTTACAAAACAAAGAAAGGTCAACAGAGAGTTTCAGTTACGTTAAAAAAAAAAAAAAAAAAAAAAAATCGTGCCCCAAGGATGTTGCATGACGTCATTAACGGAGCTTTTCCCACTTACGTATTGTGGCGCCGTATGACGACCTGCTTGAGTTCCACTGTTTTGTGTGTGTGTGTGTGTGTGTGTGTGTGTGTGTGTGTGTGTGTGTGTGTGTGTGTGTGTGTGTGTGTGCGTGCGTGCGTGCGTGCGTGCGTGCGTGCGTGCGTGCGTGCGTGCGTGCGTGTGTGTGTGTGTGTGTCCCCGTGTGCAACAAATTCTTAACATTAATGTCACTGTTTTGCTAAGCCTCTCTTTGAGACCACGCTGGTGAGGAGCTAGAACCGGAAGTAAAACTACACAGCAGGGAAGGCTTCAGTCTGGACGTAAAGCTGTGTTTGCGTTTTCTGTCTTTGCCAGAAAGCCACTTATAAACAGCTGTAGTAAGCTGGTCCAGGTGAATGACACACAGCGTAACGGACACGCAGGTAATTCACGAATGTCGCATGTCTTCTTTTTGCCGCCAGAAAGCAAGAGGCATAGGGTTGGCATTTGCCCGCTTCTGTTTAAATGAGAACTTTGAACTCTGTAACACGCTCCATTCATTCAGCGCTAGATGTTCATACCTGGATCTGTTTTGATGATCTAAGCTCTGTAGAGATCGAAACTTACGGAAAACATAGCTTGAATGCGGATCGGTTGAGCATTTGACCTATACACCCCCGCCCCCCACCTCTGTGTGCACCGTAAGAGAGTCTGCACTGAAAGCTGACTCTGGAGAAGAAGAAAAAATCTGTGCACTGCCGGGGATTTGTTTACGTTAATATATTTTTCTTTCACCCAAAGCAAAGACACTGCAACAAGACACTGTCTTCAGGCGATGTGGGTGGAGAACGAACATACACATCCGTGCAGTACTGTAAGTACGTGAATTATACAAAAAATATACATCTGTGCAGCGCTGTAAGTACGTGAATTATACAAAAAATATACATCTGTGCAGCGCTGTAAGTACTTGAATTGTACAAAAAATATACATCTGTGCAGCGCTGTAAGTACTTGAATTATACAAAGATCTAAACACATCTGTGCAGTGCTGTTAGTACGTGAATTGTACAAAGATATGTACACATCTGCACAGTGCTGTAAGTACGTGAATTGTACAAAGAAACGTACACATCTGTTCAGTGCTGTTAGTATGTGAACTGTACAAAGATATTTCCACATCTGTGCAGTGCTGTTAGTACGTGAATTGTACAAAGATATATACACATCTGTGCAGTGAGTGCTGTTAGCACGTGAATTGTACAAAGATATTATACAACAAGATGGCACATTCCACACCCACACGACTGATAAATAATGATCTTTGCTAATTTACGGCTGATCATGTGAAGAGAGCGTGTTAATGTACTAGTGTCTTTGCTAACGTCTATTTTGTAATTATAAATGTTAATAATTGTAAATCGGTATCAACTCCCCTGAGAAAGTGCGTTTTATAAATATATATGTTATCATTAATAATAAATAAAGCAATACAGAAATATTTGCTGCACAAAAGCACGTACCTCCTGCGAATAGCTTTTCTGGAAAGCCAGCCTCCGCTTGGCAGCATTCTCAACTTCGGTTGTCATTGTGGCGTAGAAGTGGGGTATGGATTCCTATGCACACGTGTATATAACGTTTTGCCACCTCCAAGTTTTCGCTTCAGATCACAGGGCTGATAACAGCAGAGGGCACAATCAGATGTCTGAAAAGAGAGAAAAAAAAATTATTTTTGAAAAACATGTAAAAGTGAAATCAAATCTCAAAACGCACGCACGCCTGCACATACACATACACACACACCACCCTCTATAATAATCACTTAAATACACTCTACAGGATGTCTGCCTTCACGAGCAGTACAAAACAATGGTGACAAAGAATGCCTATAGAAACAGGCTGTGCAAACGGAACGCTGGCTACACTGCTCTAAACTGTTTTGAACACGACGTGGACCATTCGATAGATATCGGTTTGCAAGCACGGAGATTCTTTGACCACAAAGGGCCACGCTCACTGATCAGATGGGCATGGTCCACCCAGATACTGCTGAACGACCGCTGCCCTTGTTCACATGTCGGCCAACAGCGGCCAAGGCTCCGTAAGAAATTTTGAACCCTGCAGACGGTGGTCCGATTTACATGTCGGCCAACAACGGGCCAAGGCTCCGTAAGGAGTTTTGAACCCTGCAGATGGTGGTCCGATTGGCACGAGGGAAAGGGGGCGTGGTCTGCTATGACATAAGCAGTTATTGTGGCAGTGACACAGGGACCGTAGGTTGGTACGTAGACTGTGCCGCTTGGGTGCCGGATAAAGAGTCCGTCGTAACACTTTGAGTTGTCCCCCTTCCCCTCCCCTCCCCGCTCCACTTCCTAAGCAAGGCTATCAAAAAGGAACATGGATAGCGCAGTTACAGACTGTCCGCTTTTCCGGCTTGCTGCTTTGGGGAGGTGGAGGGGTTCGGAGGTGGGAGGGGGGGGGGGGGGTACGTCTATTGGGATTGTGTGCTGATGTCCGGTGCTTGGCTGGGAGTGTCTGCCCTCTGCACTTGCTAAACAAAGATCAGGACGTAAAAAACTGCAGCAGCAAGACTCGCGTGTGAAACCGAGAAATGTTATCACATCCCTGCTGGTCCTCAAAGTCTGCACTGGCTACCAGTTAAACCGCGCGTTCATTACAACATCCCGACTGTTTTAGTTCTTTTTCCGGCACATACTGTGGGTGTCCGTTGGGTCTGTTATTAACCTTACACAACACTGTAACCAGCCACTTCCCGCATCTGATGCCGCTAGCTTTGTAACCTAGTATGGCGTGAAAATGAAACGATTCATTTTAATGAACGGTCTTTTTAGTTTTATTTTCCCGGAGAGCCTGCTCTTGCAAACAGTTTCTCTCCAAAGCTTTGTTCTCTGCCGTCCTCACAACTTAAAAATCCACATTTGTAAAACATCTTAAACTCTGGCCTCTTTCCTAATCGCGTTCGTATTCCCGTAACTTCTCCGTGTGTGTGTGTGTGTGTGTGTGTGTGTGTGTGTGTGTGTGTGTGTGTGTGTGTGTGTGTGTGTGTGTGTGTGTGTGTGTGTGTGCGCGCGCGCGCGCGCGTACGTGCGTGCGTGCGTGCGTGCGTGTGCATTTATAATCCACTTGTGTATACAATAATCACAGTAATTATATATCTTCTGTTAATAATTGTGATATGAAAAAAGAGGTATTTGCTTTGTTCATTGCTTAGGGAACGTTTTTTGTTAGAAAGCGCATTAGAGAAGAAATTATTAATAATTTGATAATTATTAGCAGTAGCAATAACAGTACTGGCGCTCTGGGCCTTGTTCTCTTTCAGATTCTGTCACAAATGTTCGAGACTAGAATAATTATTTTATTGACATGACTACTGCATGTGGGAGAGGACTGCTAAATTCGCACCGATTTTTCTCACTTGTTTTCATTTGATTTTCACACAGTGTTCACAAACATGTGTCTGATTTTCACCCAGTGTTCACAGAAATGTGTCTAATTTTCACCCAATGTTCCCAGAAATGTGTCTGATTTTGAACCAATGTTCCCAGAAACGTGTCTGATTTTCACCCAGTGTTTGCAGAAATGTGTCTGATTTTCACCCAATGTTTCTAGAAATGCGTCTGATTTTCAACCAAAGTTCCTAGAAATGTTTCATTTTCACACAGTGTTCACAACAACAACAACAACAACAACAACAAAAACGGGGCTGATTTTCACCGAGTGTTCACAGAAAGGTTTGTGATTTTCACCAGGTATTCACAGAAATGTGTTTGTTTTTCACGCAGTGTTCACAGAAATGTTTGCAATTTTCACCAAGTGTTCACAGGAGTGTGTATTAATGTGTGAACCAACCACTCGTGACAGGCTGAGAGACAGGTGGGGAAAAAAATGGGAGTGGGAGTTGGGGTGGGGTGGGGTTTGGAGGTAGGAGTGGGATGTGGCGACAGGACTAAGGTTTGTTCACTTTTCTTAATTGCCCTATGAGGGATGTTTAAAGTATTTTGACACAGCTTGATCAACACTTTTTACTTCTCTTTTCTACCGTTCTGCTCTTTCGGTTTACTTTGGCGGAAAAAGTCAGAAGGGTAATCATTGTTTTCGTCCGATGGAGTGATTCTAACAGTAACCGTTTCTCTCACCTGCCTTCACTGGGACTTGCTGACGGGTGTGGGACAAGACAGCGCCTGTCGTCTACAGCCACCTCCAGACGGGCCTTCCTTGGTCTCGCCTCACCGCCCAGCAACGTGCGCGTGACGCCGCCACAGACTACGAGTGTGGAGAGTCGCTGCTGCCGCCGCCCACGGCCACTGTTTTATAGCAGCTCTGCTAATCACGCGCCGAACTCAGCCCGCTCAACGTTGCATGTGGACCGCGTACTAGCCACTATTGAAACACACCTACCCGCTCCCGCCAGCGACTAAATACCCGCTCAAAATGGGACGGGGTGGGTGGGGGTGAGGGGGTGAAGGCATTGGAGGGCTGGGAAGGGGCGAGGCTGGAAAGTGGAGGGGGTGGGGGAGGGTGCTGTTACTTGGCTGAAATAATCGAAGTCTGGAATCAAAGAGACGCGGGACAGAAGAGAACTGAGAGCTGGAGGGGGAGCGGGAGGAGGGGGGGAGGAAGGGGGGCTAGAGGGTCAGCTACGTAAACCCCCCCGCTCACGTTTGACGCTCCGAGTCCATTGATGACAAGCGACGTAGAGGTACGCGAGTGGTGGTCAGCGTATCACGAGCTGTGTCGTCACCGACTGGTATTGGCGCGTGCGAGGCACGCGATCAGTGTCGTGAGCATGCCTGTGCAAGCGCTGAACCAATGAAATCAAAGATCAGCAGGGTATGCAAATTGGATTTGTATTGTGTCTGCGCTGACTGGAGAGCCGAGACACTGGTTTTGATTGACTGCACATCTCTGATTCACAAACCATGATTTCGGATGAAAATGGCGATAGCAATAGTTTTGGTACAGAAGCGCTATAGTTTGGGACAATTTTGGTACAGAAGTGCTATAGTTTGAGACAGTTTTGGTACAGAAGTGCTATAGTTTGGGATAGTTCGGGTACGGAAGTGCTACAGTTTGGGATAGTTTTAGTACAGAAACGCTATATTTTGGGATAATTTTGGTACAGTTGTGCTATAGCTCGGGTAGATGGAGTAGTGCTAGAGTTTGGGATAGTTTTGGTACAGTTGTGGTGGATGGAGTAGTACTAGAGTTTGGGCAGGTAGTGCTTTAGTTCGGGTAGATGGAGTAGTGCTATAGTTTGGGCAGGGTTGTGCTATAGACTGGGAAGAGTTATGCCACAGTTTGCGAATTAGATAACCGGCACTCCTGACCCACGTTCGTAAATCAGAACGCGAGCGACACTTTTTCTTTCTTCTTTTTTAAACAACTCAATGGCTTGGTATTTAATCTGAATTTTTCTTTTTTGTTCTTTTACTCTTTCTTGCTTTCTGTCTTCTTCCATCTTCTTTCCCTTTTTCTTCCTTTCTGTTTTCTTTCTGTCTTTCTCTTCTTCTTTCTTTCTGTCGTAGTCACGTGGTCCTCTCAAAAGTCAAATACAGATAGCTTAGTCCACAATCAACTAACTCTTATTGTCTCTTTCTTTCTTCCTCCACAACATGTGGCCACAATCATCATGTTGATTATTCTTCCACAGTCACTCAGTATTAGTGTGTAGTATATGCCATGTCGGACTTTCTCTGAAATATAACACGGGATGTTTATCGTGCCCAACGATCCTAATGCGTGTTGTGCACACGAAGGCTGGACAGGCACTGCTGAGTCTGCACAGGCGTGGACTCAGAAGGCTGGACGGGCACTGCTGAGTCTGCACAGGTGTGGACTCAGAAGAACAGTAAACAGATAAAAAGTCCTTCACCTAGCCGCGACTAGAAGCCAGTTTAATAGAGCAGTTACAAAGCCGTTTACGCCAAAAGTTCAATGTTGCTTTACGTCCACAGAGACCAGCAGGACTGTTAGGGACAGGGAGGCCAGGACGGCCACATCGACTTTCACACAGCTCCTGACCTCTGACATTTACACCGTCCGAAACATAAACCTATATCTGTAGGTCCACGGTCCTAAGCAATGGCCATAAACTCCAACAGGGCGAAGTGATATTTTTGCAGCCAATGAAGCGGTTACAGTGGCTGCATGCCGATATCCTAATCATGGTCCTAGTTTGTAATCCACCCCAACCGCCCACGCGTAAAGTGCTACGGGCTGGCGTTAGCTTGCCGCTGGGTACTAACTCTGTCTGTCTGTCTCTCTCTCTCCATGCACGCACAAGCACACGCGCGCACACTCTCACACCCACTCGCACACACGCGCACGCACACACACACACACACACACACTCACACACACACACACACACACACACACACACACACACACACACACACACACACACACACACACACACACACACACACACACACACACACACAGGCGCACGCACGGGCACAAACAGGCGCGCGCACACGAAGACACGCGCACACACGCACACGCACACATGAACGCGCTAAAATATTAATATCTTTATTACAAGTTCCTTTTATGTTTGCCGTGTTGTTAATCAAATATATGTTTGCGATGCCATTATTTATGTACGATTCGGGCCGTACTAATATAAATAGTTTTGCTTGTTGCACGGCCCAGCTGTTACGTTGTTAATGTATTGTTATATATAAAATACGTTTTGTTTAAACCAAACTCGGGCTGTTTGATACGAGATTCCGCCCCTAAATGCTACATGGTTTCTGTGGACGTAAAGCAAGAGGACAGAAAAAAAGACGAGATTCATGTGCACCAATCCGACTCGGAGAGACGGTAAATTTGGGGACTGAGTGAATCCCTTGGACGTGTACGATGGTCTAGGATTATGTCAGCGGTTTAGGTTTGCACGCCGTGAGCTTGTTGCAGTTATCACTGAGTTTCATGATAATTTGAAGTACCTCGCATCCACAAACGGGAATCTGTTTGCTCTTGTTGGGGGCCAGAGCTGGGTTTCATTGTACTTCGTAAGAGTCAGATTGTATTTTTTTCCCCTTTTCTTAGTGCACTAGTGTGTAAATTGTAAAGCGTTTTGGACCTCCTCTCGCTCTCTCCCTCTCTCTGCCTCTGCCTCTGTCTGTCTGTCTGTCTGTCTCTCTTGCGGAAAATTATGACGCTTTAACAGTTCATTAATATTTAAATATTACATTATTATCAATGCAAATAATAATCGCTTTGCCGTTTTAAGCAACCAGTATTTTTTTTTCAGCTTGTGACGATTATAAATTTGTTTGGTGCTAGTTTGTAGCGGATGTGACGGAAAATACTAGAAGGCGCAGGAAGGGGGAGGCGGTAGTGACAGTTTAATACAGACTGTCGTGCACTATTACAGTTGTAACCGACAGAATTTTGTGCATCGTGGCCGCCACTTGGCGGGGCTGTTGTAACTGCGAGTCGTGCACATAACTATAACCGCGCAGTGGATTGGCGGGCTTTCCGCTGTCGTAGTTTATAACGTGTTCGTTAAACCGGCCCCAGGAATTGACCCTGGCGTTGGAATTACAGTCAAGAACGTGAGCCACCAGACCCCGGTCTCCCGTCGGTTACGGTTACATTTATTACTTACGTTACAGTTAGACCTACCCCGCCCACAACCCCTATTTTTCCCACCGCTACTTCCCTAGCATACCCAGCGAGATTATCGACCTGATTCAGGTAACAAAATCTGAGGCAAGGTAAGTGAGACCTGTTTCATGTAACGAAAACTGAGGCAAGGTAAGTGAGACCTGTTTCATGTAACGAAAACTGAAGCAAGGTAAGTGAGACCTGTTTCATGTAACGAAAACTGAGGCAAGGTAAGTGAGACCTGTTTCATGTAACGAAAACTGAAGCAAGGTAAGTGAGACCTGTTTCATGTAACGAAAACTGAAGCAAGGTAAGTGAGACCTGTTTCATGTAACAAAAACTGAGGCAAGGTAAGTGAGACCTGTTTCATGTAACGAAAACTGAAGCAAGGTAAGTGAGACCTGTTTCATGTAACGAAAACTGAGGCAAGGTAAGTGAGACCTGTTTCGTGTAACGAAAACTGAGGCAAGGTAAGTCAGATTGTTGACCTGTTTCAAGAACGAAAACTGAGGCAAGATTAGTGAGATTTTTCACACATATCATGTCGAGCTAAACTTAGAACGCCTTTTGCCTGTACCCGTGACAAGTTTGAAGTATATACAGTCGTAACCTAACGGCACGTACCACAAATTAACTCTGCACACAGCCCGGGCTTTTTGTCGGTTTGTTTGAGCAGCCTCTCTACTCTCCAGACGTGTCGCACACGTGGTAGATGCAGGCCGACAGAGCCCCACAGGCCAGGCTTGTTCCGCTCGGACTGATGGACACAATAGTGGACGCTCCCAAAATGGCAGTGGACGCAAAACAACGCACAGAACTGCGTAATGGATACAGCCGCGTTGTTTGACCATTCACAAAGCTTACCTGACACACTATTGGTGTGTTGGTGGTGACGATAAGGGGGGTTGTGATGGTGGTGGTAGTGGTGGTGGTTGTGATGGTGGTGGTGGTGATGATTGACGTTTGGTGCCCAGTCAACAGTGATGGTTATATCGGGAGGGTGTGTTGGTGGTAGGAGTGGTAGTGGGTGTGCTGGTGCGGTGATGGCGGGGAGGGGGGGGGGGGGCGGTGGTGGTGGCAGGGGGCTTGGGGGGGGGGGGGGGGGAGAGGGGACGAAGGGTGTTAGCGAGTTACCATGGCACTGCCAATACATGAACTGTCATTCTCGCCACTAAACGATGTTTTCAAACTTGGAATGGTTGGTACGTTCTGAACGGTTAACAGCAACGATCGTTTTATTTACGCCACCAATGGCAGATCAACCAGAGGGCGAGGATATTGATGGGGAATGACGCCACATTACCCCGCCTACGTCTCTAGGGCCAAACCTGTATTTTTACGCTGCGTCAACTGTCACCTAACGGTCGTAATCTGACGAATCGTCTACGTTTGGAAAGATCTGTTACAACAAAGTGAAAAGAAAAGAAGCAGAATGATTCCCCTTTGTGTCAGATTTGCTTGTAGAGTTGTCCTCACAGCAAAAGAAGTAGAATGATTCCCCTTTGTGTAGATTTGCTTGTAGAGTTGTCCTCACAGCAAAAGAAGTAGAATGATTCCCCTTTGTGTCAGATTTGCTTGTAGAGTTGTCCTCACAGCAAAAGAAGTAGAATGATTCCCCTTTGTGTAGATTTGCTTGTAGAGTTGTCCTCACAGCAAAAGCTCCGTTACACAGCGTATTACTTCCATGAAGCTGAAGTGTAACCCAGGTGGATATTTCCTGTAACGTTTTTATCTTCCTTCGCAAAGATTAGCAGGTGTGCCTGTCTTACAAATGCACGACACAGGGGGTAAAACAGAACCGCGCTTACACACATTCACTCGGACTGTCTGTCTGAGTGTGTGTGCAATTTTTCTTCTTCGTCTTTTTATCTTGGATGTTCTCCAGAGCCACAATGAGATTTTGAGTATGCAATCATTTTCCTAATCTGACCGAGTCATTTCTGTTCATTGGCATAATAAGATATAATAATAAATTGCATCTGTGTACCACAGTATTTCAAGTAAATGCGATGACAACTGATCGCTCCATGCTCCCCCTCTCCCCCACGCCCCCCACCCGACAGACGGATATACAGACAGACCCCGCAATACACACACACACACACACACACACACACACACACACACACACACACACACACACACACACACACACACACACACACACACACACACTCTCTCTCTCTCTCTCATTCACATTATATGATACAGTATACAGCTGTTTGGATGAACTGTACATATTTTAACTGCCAATGTACCCCCTCTTTTTTGTGAGCCGCTTTGGCCCAGCGGTAAGGCGTTACGCTGGTATGCAGAGGGACCGCGGTTCGAATCCGCTTCGGCTCTCCTTTCTCTTCAAAAGTTGTGGTTTGTGGACACTGTCTAATTGTGACTTCATCCCTCGCAATAGACGATCTTCTGAAATCCAGGGGACTGCACTCGGTAAGAGCCTTCGGGCATGGACCTGTATCGGTCCATGCCTGCGGGTGTAGCGCAGAGTAGGCACGCTTTTGTTGGGGGTACAGTGAGCACGTGCGGAATATGAAGGATACCCGTAAACAAGAGGCAGAAAAGGCATCAGAAATGCCGATTAAACACTCACTGCTCGCGGGGAACATGCAGATCGGATAGCAGGTTCCCCCAGCTGGTAGTCTAGTATAAATTATAATAGGTCCATGCCTGAAGATCTCAAAGTGTCGCAGATCGGCTCTTCTCCACTGCCGCCTCCATTCAGGGGACTTCACTCCCCCGGGGTAAGAAAACACTGTCAAATTATCTTTGCCTGTTATTTCCGGAAATCGTCTATTAATAAAACGTTACAATGGCTCTCGTCGCTGCCCATCTTAATGCAGAAGTTATTCTGGTGGTGTAGGTATAGCGACAGGTATATAATCTCCATCTTCCTCCTCCCTGTCCCTAATAAGCCTTTTTTTTGTGGACGTTAAGCACCATGTTTACTTACCTCCTTTTCCCCTCTGTTCTCTTTTCTCTTAATAATAATAATACTGGAAAGCTCTTACAGAAGGCAAATCTGTTTGCAAAACAAAAGCTCGAAGCGCTGCAGACTTTTTGGTAACACGGTGACCACACCTCACGGGGCAGATTTCTAATCGCTTTAGATGACACACACACACACACACTTCAACGCCAGAAATAAAAAAGTAATTTCTGAAAGGACAAAAATATGACTGGTGCTATTACCTGAACACCGCTCTTTGCTCAAATCCATAGAGAAGTTCAAAACAAAAATTGCTTTTGAAATGATCGATTAGATCACTTCCCAGCCGTAGAAAGGCTTCAACGACCGACAAGCCGTGCCGCTTCCTGGTCAACACCAGTTATGGTGATGGCGACGACGGTGATCACGACACTTAATACACGATTTGGCCTTGCTGTAAACCAGTAGCTATATGTACTTTTTAGGCCGATAAATATTAATTTATCATAATGAGTGTGATTCGCACACCCTCTTATTATCAATTCAACAAGCCAACTTGAAGTTCAGTGTTGTTTACGTCCACGGAGACCATGAGGACTATTGGGGATGGGGAACCCCGGACGGCCACCTCGACTTTCACACAGCTCTTGAGTTCTGGTGACAAACAACATATTCACCGCCAACTTAAAGATACAGTTGAATGATCTCACCAGCCACCGACCCGCCACCCTGACAACACAGGTGAATCAACCAACCAGTTAATGCGTGGAAAAGTGAAGGTTGAGACTGAAGCCAGAGTTACACAAGGTGAAGGCCAGAACCACCAACCTTCGCGCTGCCCTGTGCAGTCCCCGACAACCTCCCTCCGTCATGGCGAGGCATGCTGCGTCTTCAGTCGGTCTGCTCGGCTGCCGCCATCACACACACACAAACGCACAAACACACAAACACACTCACACAAACACACACACACACACTGCTTGAAACGAAGTATACATGAAACCCACGCAGCCTCAGACTTCCTGTAAAGCGTTTGCCGGCAACAAAGGCTGCGATGCGCATGGCAATAAAAAATGTCTGTGTAAAATGTATACGTGGAGAACAAAGTCTTGAATCATTTCCCAGCACTGTAACACTGTCAACAACAACAACAATAAAAATTGACAGTTTGGCTGTTTCGAGTCTCTAGTAAACACACACTCTGGTGGTGCGGATTTTGCTCAAACAAACGAAAGTCCGGCGTGTGTGATGGGTGGATAACGGCATTGTTTACGTCACTCTCAGACGAAGACGAGCAATCCAAGCTCTATGCACTGTAAGCAGTGGCCCGCCAGTTCTGACCGTCTTGAGCCGTCTGTGACTGCCATGAGAGCGACTGCCATGAGAGCGACTGCCATGCAGTCAACTCATCGTGCTTGCTGTGGAACAGTCTGTAGCCTAATAAACCGGACGACACAATTCACCTCAGATTATTGCAGACCGGGAGTTTGACGCCAGCAAATGACTGGAGGAAGAAAGGGAAGAAATCACTCCAAGCCCCTAAACAAAAGCACTGCATCCGTCTTGGCGTGTGTATGATG
>OY757544.1:30600167-30637065 GCA_963584105.1 Alviniconcha strummeri | reverse complement strand
ATTTGATACTTTTATCAGTAAGAGAGACACACATGTACGTGCGTGCACACGCACACACGCACGCACGCACGCACACACGCACACACAGAAAGAAAAGAAGAGTTGCAATCATGTTGCAAGTTTGTGTGTTTAGTGGTCCTTTTTGTACATACTGCAATTAATACTTACTATTGGAATCGCTTTTCTTGTAATTGATCAACAAGTTTGAAAACTTGGTTATTGACTTTTTAGTGGAACAGAACTCATAGAAATATATATATACAGAAAAACAATGTTCTCTGTGACTCCTGGGCGCCGCACCGTGCAGAAAGGACCGAGTATGGTGTCATGTAGAGAAACATATATATATTTATATAAAGAGAGAGAGAGAGAGAGAGAGAGAGAGAGAGAGAGATTTGTTAACTGTTCCTTCAGAACTGATGCTCTCACAGACTTGTCTTGTTACTGACAGGTTTGCAAGAACAGGCAAGCAAGAAACTGCAACCCATCAACCATGCTCAAAAAGCATTGCATTTACTTGTTTTTCATTGACTCACCTCAAAGTGCATTTACTGAATTCTTCTGTAACATAATTATAATGTTTTGAATATTCTACCAAAGTGATGTACTTACAGCGCTAACAGGTTGTGGCGTACTGTGCTGGTGCCACGTGAAACTGCCACCTTCTCAGAGCACGTTCTGTGCGCACCATGCAACCATGAGCCAGTTTGCAACTTTATTCATCTCCGCGGTTATGTTCCTGGTGTTTTTTACTTCACTGTTTATACCGATTTTATTTGTATTCTCTTCAGATCACCTTGAAGTTGGCTCACCCGCTGAGAAATGCTGGCTGACTTGTCAAAAATTAATTGCCACATTAGCTTTCAGGCGCTTTGAAAATTCTCCTCCTCCGTACCTTTCAGAACTATTTCATACCTACCAACGCTCTCGAACCCTTCAGTCCAGCAACGAAAAACCGTTCAAAGTCCTTAACACTAACCTTAAATCTGCTGGAAACAGATCTTTCCACTTTCAAGCTTCCTACAATTGTCCGCAACTCTCAGTCTCTCCCTACTTTCAACAAAAAATCTTAAAACACATCTTTTTAAAGAACGCTAATTCTCTCTTGGTTTTTCGTAAAGCACTTTTTCTGCCCAGTTTGACTATGGAGTGTATGTGTGGCTATAGAGGAGGTGGTGTTACTGATGTCCTGTACAGTGTAAATATGTACTTTTTTTTTTTTTTTTTGTAAAGCGCTTTGAGCTAAGTCATGTTATGGACATTGTGCTATTGGGTGGTTCAGGCGGGGTTGTTAACTCCCTTGACTTTTGCCCGGTGCCGCTTAAGTCACTTGCCTGTTTTTACTTTCGGAGCATACTTTCTTCATAGTGGAAGGCAATGACAGTGAATTTGCGAGTTTTACACAGCCAACTTTAAAGGCATTTTTGGAGGCCTGTAGTCAGAATGTGTCTGGCAACAAGCAATAACTTGTTGCTCGGGCCATAGGATGCCCCAAAACGCATTTTTTCCCAAGAAATCGCGATCTTCTGGTCAGCCCAAAAATTATGCAGAGACACTTTCCCCTCCTTCCCCTTTCCCTGGTAATTTTTGCAACTGCAACAGTGGTGGCATTTGTACAGTTTCGCAATTCTAGGTTCAATTTCCATTGTTATACACAGTGTGAAGCAACGCCTACTCAGAAATCGGCCCGGAAGTGATGCTGCGACCTCTCGCGACTTCTTGCATGAAAGATTACAAAGAGCATTCACTCATGCAAACCAGCTTCACTGAACCACCGAATAGAAGTGCTGTGTATTATTATTAATATGTCTTGTTCTGTCTCGGGACAGATTTGAAAAAAAGCCGACACGTGCTTAAATCTTTATCCCTGTGTAATAAAGTATTATCTTATCTTATTATTATCGGGCAGGTCTGCCAGAAGGAGCCAGCAAGAAAGATTACAAAGAGCATTTACTCATGCAAACCAGCTTCACTGAACCGCCATATAGAAGTGCTGTGTATTATTATTAATATGTCTTGTTCTGTCTTGGGCAGGTCTGCCAGAAGGAGCCAGCAAGAAGTCCTGATCCTACCTCCTGCTGCAGCGTCTGCCAGCCACGCAGCGCGGAGAGGAAGAGGAGGAGGAGAACCTGGAGGAGGAGGAGGAGGACGAGAGGGAAGGAGAGGAGGACGCCGATGAGAACCCCCCAGATGGAGACAGACTCCCAGATCTCGGCGCGCACCCAGCAGTCCCAGCTGTCCTACAAGCCCATGACGCCGCAGGCCCCGCCACTGCCCGAGGGCCTGGGCCTCACGCGGGAGTCGGCCATGATCAACGGCGGCAGGGACCCGCAGCCGGACGCCGTCGAACCCCCGCTGGTCAGCTCCCGCCCCACGTCCGGCCAGCAGCAGCAGGAAGGCAGCCGCCCCACACCCGCGTCCACGAAGCCCCGACCCCCTTCCGGTGCGCGACCTGGAAGCACAACCTCTCAGGGTCGCCGGCCGCCTTCTCAGATGAGCACGCACTCCCGGGGCAAGGAGTCCGAGACGGGCCCAGCCTCCGTTGGCGAGGACACGGATCCGGCCGCAGCTGAGGGGGTGGTGACGGCGGAGGGGTACCCGCAAGGGGAAGGAGGGGAGGAGGCCCCTCGTGGGAACGAGCCCGAGATCGAGCAGCTGAACTGCCAGGGGGAGATGCAGAGGGGAGACGACCGCGTGCTGGACGACAAGGAGAACCAGGAGGAGGAGAAGGAGAAGGACGAGACGGAGGAGGCGGAGAAAGTGCAGAGCCTGCCGCCGGCCACCGCGCCCCCGGCCGACGCAGGGGCTGGGGTTCAATCCCGCGGCCACACCCCCCACCCGGGCGAGATGCCCCCTCGGGGCCCTTCCGCCGGGTCCAGACACTCAGCCAGCCAGAGACGAGAGTCTACAGAGGACGAGCGGGCCCAGGAGTCCAAGGCTGAGGCGGCGGAGGACGTGCAGGCCACGCCCCCAGTGAAGGAGGACAGGGCAGGGCGAGGGGGGCAGATGGAGGCAGAGCCTGAGAAAGCGGGAGAGCCTACAACAACAACAACAGCAGCAGCAGCGGCAGAGGAGCAGCAGCAGCAGCGCCCTTCCAACTTCACCGAGCGTGCAGAGGACTCCCTCCACGTGGAGGCGGACATGAAAGCGACAGTTGATGGTGAGGGAGAGGACCAGCAGGATAGCGGAGTGGCCGGCGGACGGCCTCCCACCCAGCCTGGCTCGAAACCTGCCAGCTGCCAGACGAACCTGGGCTTGGGTAGCCGACCTCCCACCCAGCCCGGCTCAAAACCTCCCAGCCGCCAGACGAACCTAGGCTTGGGTAGCCGACCTCCCACCCAGGGTAGCAGGACCGGCAGTCGACCACCCACCCAGCCCAGAGGGCTGAGGAAAAATTAAGGACAGTTGTGACAGGCCTTCAGATCCACCATGGCGGCCTGCGTGACAAGGAATACCAGGAATCTAGTGGAGTACCAGGAACCTAGTAGAACACTGGGAATCTAGTGGAATGCTGGGAATCTAGTGGAATAGTGGGAATCGAATGCTAGGAATCTAGTGGAATACTGGGAATCTAGTGAAATGCCTGTAATCTAGTGAAATACTGGGAATCCTCTTACCACTCAAACATTGGACAACTGCAAGGAAGACTAGCAGAATACTGGGAATCCTCTTACCACTCAAACATTGGACAACTGCAAGGAAGACTAGCGGAATACTGGGAATCCTCTTACCACTCAAACATTGGACAACTGCAAGGAAGACAGTGGAATACTGGGAATCCTCTTACCACTCAAACATTGAACAACTGCAAGGAAGACACCTGGCTAAATCTGTGACTCTGCATACGACTCCCAAGATTGGATGACACAAAGGAAAACGCCTATCTGTATGCTAGGATTTTGCCTACCATCCAAAGGAACCAAGAGAAGGATAGGAAAAAATGTCAAGAGGAACAACAAATTATGGACATAAGTTTTGTTGGCGGGGATATCACAGACATATCTGCATGAGCTGACTTAAAACACACAAACTGTGGATTTGCTTCTTTCAGTGCGCAGACTGGATTAAATTCTATAAATCCAGAGAGACACGAAAACAACATAGCCAAAAACAAATAAGTGGCTCAATTAGCTCTCCATCTGATTTTTAGTTTTTCACCATTTAACTATTGTTTAAGTGTTGTTTTATCAAAGGAAATTACCAATTAATAAAGGAAATTACCAATTACCCCAAAAATTTGCATGTTGTGTTTTGTCCTAATAAATAGCATTCCTTTGAACCTTTCATGTGATTGGATCTACAGAGATGGGTTTCCTCATTCTGGCTCCTGCCGGTTTTGCCGGTATGTGTTTGGGGCTTGGGTAGTGTTTACAGACTGTGAATCGTAATGTTCAGCTAGCTGGATCGGTTGTTTTTTTTGGTTTTTTTTTTGGGGGGGGGTGGTTCGGATAAAGAACATCATCAGTTTCCCCTTGTGTTTGATCCATGTGCAGTATCCAATGTAAGTCTGCTGTCAGTATTGCATGTCTGTGTGCGAGTGTGATTTGCTCATTTATGTAGAACTGCTCATTTATATTTATCCATCAGTAGGTGTTGATGATTTAAGCATGGTGTTCTCTACCAGTGTATGTGGTTTGTTTGTCCAGATTTTCTGTTCTGGGATGTGCCAGCATTTTTGGGTGGCCTAGTTTTGGGCACTAGACTGATGGACAAATGCATGGGCATCCACTGGACTTCATGTGATTAACAACTGATCATTATTGAGAAAACGTTTGCAGCATTATTTTGACCCCCCCACCCCACCCCCACCCCCTCCACCTTTGCTCCTCCTTCCCACTCGCCCAGTGTACTCCATCCCCTACCCCCACCACCATCAACCCCCCACTCCCCCCCCCCCCCCCCCCCCCCCCACACACACCCTCCACCCTGTCTTTCCTCATAGAAAACTGATATGCTTTGGGAACCTGATTTACCTTTTTTTAAAGATTTGCTCATTCTGAAAGTTGAAATATTTAGGTAAACAAATGTAATTTTTTAAAAAAATCACAGCTAACACACTAGCATTGTCAGAATTAATGACTCTTTAAATCATAGTTTTGTGATTGTAATAAAGCAACAAACAAAAAAAGTTCCAAAGCCAGTAGTTTGTGTTTTTGCTGCTGTACATTATATTTTCAGCATTAATCAACAGGTTGGCACATTTATTATGTATGTTTGCTTTTTACTGTATGTCAGTATGATACATTTCTATGGGAAACTGCTGAATCACATTATTATGTTGTGACAAATACTGCTGAACTTTGTAAATATGTATGGTTGTATATTGAACTGTTCCTGGTTAACTGGACATAAAAGAAAACAAGTTATATACCTTCAACTGTGTTTGTGATATTTGACATTTACACTTTGAAATGTTTACTTATTTTTTTGAAGTAAACAGTTACATGTACTTCATGATTTGGTTTCTTTCACAAATGTGTGTCTGCACTCATTAAGAGTGTGTGTGTGTGTGTGTGTGTGTGTGTGTGTGTGCGAGAGAGAGAGAGAGTGTATGTGTGTAAGTGTGTGTGTCTGTGTGTGAGAGAGAGGAAGAGTGTATGTGTGAGAGAGAGAAAGAGAGAGTGTGTGTGAGTGTACAACTCACAGGAATGAGGACTGGACATTAATGAGCAAAGGGAAACAGAAAACAAGAACACAAATTTTTTTTTTTCATTTTTTTTCTCGGTCTGTTTAAATATAAAACGAGTTTGATTGCTACCATACTAAAACAAGACCCAAACACACAAAAGGTTCAAAATAACGCTATTTAGTTGCACAAAACACAACATAAAAAATGTCGGGGTAATCCCCATTATCAAGCTACAAAACGACACTTGAACAGTTAAATGGTGAAAAACAACAATGAGATGGAGAGCTAAGCCGCTTACCTGTTTTGGGTTGAGCTGTGTTCTTTTCATCAACAACAGAAGACAAAAACACAGCCCAACCAAAAACCAGTAAGTGGTTAAATTAGCTCTCCATCTCACTTTTCATTTTTCGCCGTTTAACTGTTAGTTAAAGTGTCATTTTGTAGCTTGATAAAGGGGACTACCCTGAAAGTTTGCATGTTGTGTTTTGTCCTAATAAATGGCGTTCTTTTGAACCTTTTGTGTGTACAGACTTTGTTTTAGTATAAAACACTAGGAAAATGGTAACAACAGTACAAAACGTACATCATGTAAAAGTCTGAAACAGGCCAGTCATGGTCTGGGGGATTTGATTAAAAAGAGTACATGTCTGAATGCACAACCTGAATGGCCGCAGAAAAATAATGCTAACATCTGTTAATGCCCAGTTGCCAGTACTATTGCACTGGAGGCAAACAACAAGACCAACAACATCACTATAACCATCTTCAACACCATCATCAGTTATCATTATCACCAATATTCATAAACCCCATCACTGCCCCAGGCTGAAAAGTGCACACACACACACGTCCAAACTACTTTCCAGTCTAAATTTTCCAAAAACAAATCTACAAAATCTGCTTTTAATACTATGCATTTTGATGAAAACCCTTCCACATGCTAAAATTATTATTTTTAAGAAGAAAAAAAGGGAAATTTTCCAAAAACAAATCTACAAAATCTACTTTTAATACTATGCATTTTGATGAAAACCCTTCCACATGCTAATTTAAAAAGAAAGAAAAAAAGGGGGGGGGGGGGGGGGGGAAATAATAGCAGATAATTATTATCAACATAAGTATTTAACCTGAGTCAAGTTCACCGAGCTGCATGTACAAGCAACTGGTGATAAAAACATGAACTGTACATGTGTGCACTTCAACAACCAGAACCATCAAGCATCTCATTCTGCTGTAGAGACATTGCTTATAGAAACAAACTTTATATATTATACACACATAATAACATAAGCAATGTCCTACAAACATACACATCAGCACAAGCACAGCCCTCGATCCACACACCTATTATCATTACTGCCCCAGGCTGAAAAGTGCACACACACACGTCCAAACTACTTTCCTGTCCAAATCTACAAAATCTACTTTTAATACTATGCATTTTGATGAAAACCCTTCCACATGCTAATTTAAAAATAAAAAATAAAAAAGTAATAATAGCAGATAATTATTATCAACATAAGTATTTAACCTGAGTCAAGTTCACTGAGCTGCATGTACAAACTGAGTCAAGTTCACTGAGCTGCATGTACAAACCTGAGTCAAGTTCACTGAGCTGCATGTACAGACCTGAGTCAAGTTCACTGAGCTGCGTGTACAAACAACTGGTGATAAAAATTTTGATTTCCTGAGCTTTGATGGCAATGAAACCCTCATTAAGATTAATATCAATAGGGTTTTCTCTGCATCCGACTATTGGGGTTTTCCCCAGGTACTCTGGTTTTCCCATGCATCCCCTGGGATGTTTGGAAATGAAAGCTTTTGTGGTACCCCCCTCCACCCTCCCACCCCCATCCTTTTTCCCTGATCCCCACTTAAGATGCTTAAGAGATTAAAATCAAGCAGTTCAGCACTAATGACATGCAAACTGTGCAATTAAACTATACAGTCTTCAACAATACTGAAACAGTGTACATCGGTTACAGTATTAAGCAATACTAACGTGTACATGTATGCAGTTTGTTATGTTCTTTCTATTGTTAGTTAGACGTACAACATAATCAATAAAAGAACTGCGGACATCATGGTTTTACTACTGTATTCTACTAAATAATGCTATGGTAAAATGTACAGAGAAGGAAGGGAGCGGTCTGCTTGGGGGTGGAATGCCAAGTGCCCCATTCTCAATCTGTGCATAATTCCTTTCTGATTTGGACAGCGTCCTGGATGCATACGCGACTGGTCGATGCGTTCCATCCGGCATTTCATGACTGATGACAGCGCCCAGGCCCGCGGAGGATGCGTCGCACTCCAGCCTTATCGGCAGGTTGACGTCATAGTGGGTCAGGACTCTGGCAGATGTCAACAGCTGTTTGGTTCGAAGGAAAGCCGCTTGACATTTGTCCGTCCACAGCCATGGTCTTTTGTCCTTCAGTAGGTCATGGAGTGGGCTCAGTTCTGAAAGGAATTATGCACAGGAAGGAATTATGCACAGATTGAGAATGGGGCACTTGGCATTCCACCCCCAAGCAGACCGCTTCCTTCCTTCTCTGTACATTTTACCATAGCATTATTTAGTAGAATACAGTAGTAAAACCATGATGTCCGCAGTTCTTTTATTGATTATGTTGTACGTCTAACAAACAATAGAAAGAACATAACACAGTTCAACATCTTAACAGTACTGACACATACGCATGTACTGAATTACTACTAACACACTGGTACTGAGAACTAGGTGAACTAGAACAACCAGATGAACAATAATAATAATAATAATATTGTACAAATTTTCATTATTATTATAATGACAACATACTAGTGCTATATGGCAGCAAGCTGCGTCATCCTGGCTGTTCACAGTTGCATAAACTATGCTTACAACACATAAATGAATGAAATTACAAAATAAAATTTATAACTCAAAGGTATGGGGTGGCAAGAAGTTCAGGTGGGAATAGCACATCACATATAGTTTGCAATTATAATCACCCCTGAGTATGTGCTTCGTAATGAAAGCCTGCACATCCTTCTGCAGGTGGGTAGGTGGACAAATAATTAGGGGTACCCAGTACTAATGTTTAAAACTTTTACATGATGTCACAGACAAGTCAAAATGGACAAAGTAAGTGAAAGCAACTTAAGATTGAATTAAAACTTAAGTTTGACCCACTATCCCTCCAGAGGATACTGCTGCCTTGGCTGATGGCCATTCATGCATCTGATGCTGGCATCATCCATGGGCACTAGCTCAGGTCTTGCAGGTGTTATGCCGGCATCCTCGTTGGCAGCAGTACTCATGAATGCAGTTTGCTCTTCAGGCTGTGATGCTCCACCTGTAGCCGGGTGGTCATTCATACCATCTTCACAGTCTCTGGCATTCGCATAGCATGGATTGAAGAAGTGCCGATCACAGATCTGAAAATTGCAGGGAAAGGGAAAAAACAAAGTAATTGGATTTTAACGTACTGTCAACCACACAAAGTCATCTCAGGATGATCAAATTCTGTCGTCAAGTTAGGTGTTGAACAATACGATTACAACATGAGCTGTGGAAATAATAACGTTCGACATAATTATAGTGACCATGCCTGTCTGCCTTCCAGAGTTCTAAAAATGTAAGGTGCTGATCTTAATAGCATTATTCTTTGGCTGTGATATTTTTAGTAATACTTATTATGATTTTTTTATATTTTATTATTATTAATTCTTTCACTTTTATTAGTTTTAAGTTAACTGTTCAACTATTTTTGTCCTAGGCACCCAAGTCAACATCACCAAGAAACACATGGATGACAGGTTGTGTGTGTGTTTTCCTGTGACACCCAAAAGCAGCAAAAGTTGCACTCACTCTTACTTGCTCCATTTTCTCTTACAAAACACTTACTTGTTTGCTAAATAATAAGTATTTTGTTATGAAAAACAAAGTACCATACTGTCTTATTAACATTATGTTATCCACTACAACAAAATTAATGCAGCAAAAACTGTTCACATGGAAATAGTTATGTGTCTTTATACTTTACAGTAATAAAAAGTTACCGATTTATCATTTTCATCAAGAAACAAACAGCATTGTACATTGTGTTGAAATAGTAATGTACGACATTTTTCTTACATCATTTGCTGTTTATGTCAAGAAAGCTTAAATTTGAGGGGAAAATCACAAAATTTCCCTTGTCACATATTGTTCTATTAAAGAATAACTGTTTATGTTTCAAAATGTGTTGCTTTTTATTCATTTAAAAATGTTCAAGATTGGCTGTATGTTGAACGTTATCTATTACAACAAACTATGTGTAGCATGCTGTTCTGTGTGACACAGAACAACAACAGTTCACTTGGTAATACTCATGTGGATCACATCTTGTAAGATCAGTTGGGTTTTCGCAGTTAACTGCATGATTAGCAGCACAGTGATGTGGGCTTGTTGTAATGTGTAATGTTCAACATCTTGTCACAAATCATACTGAAAGTCAAATTTCTCAGGAACAAAGAGCAGCACTGCCTTCTCCCTTCACTGGTGGACAACTTCACATGTGTTCATTCAAAAAAGGCATTACTCACTCGCATCCTGTCAACTTTATTTTCTAGTACCTCTGTCCTCTTTTCTTGCACACCTTTTGGCACTATGCACAAACATCAAACCTTTTTTCTTTTCTTTTTAAGATAGCCTCTTCAGTATTGGCACAATCTAAAACAGAAAGAGGCCCAGAGCGCCTGTGCAGTCAACAAACAAGGGAGTTAATTAGTGCTTGAAAGACATCACACAAACACAACAGCAAAGACCTGAGTTACCTGACAGTTGGTACATCCTCAGAAGATGTCCCTCTGGTGGAGTTTATGTATCTTGTATTTACACTCATGCCAGGTGAGAGTTACGGTAGGCAACTCAGGTCATTGTTGTTGTGTTTATGTGACATCTTTCAAGTGCTAATTAACTCTCTTGTTTATTGATTACCTTCAATATTGCCATTGTTGTAATAAAACTAAAAAATGTGCATAAGGCTAGGACATGCAGGTATAATCAGCCATTAATTTTATTTTTAGGTTGATTTATCAATACCAGGTTAAAGACTTTTGTTGTTGTTGTAAGGAATGGACATACATACATACATTATATATATATCTCAGTGCCATATTTTATGGCAGCAAGCTGCACACACCACCTACCAACTATCATCTCCTAGCTGCTCAAGAAAGAGCCATACAAAAAAGCCTGTCTCTCATTCTTAATGAAAAATACTGGAGAAATTTCTGGGTGGAATAAGACAGGAGACTGGACCATTAGTAGAAAAATGACAAGACAGAAAGAGCAAAGGGATAGGTATTACGACAAGAACAGAGGAGATAGGATCTTCAGTGCGTAGGATCTTGGATGGGTCAGGGTGATAGTGGCATGGGGAATAAGCCGGCGGGATTAATTAATTAATTTGTTGTAGATAATTCTTATAAATGCTTTTATTAGGACAGGAACGTTTAAGAGGGGGTCCTCTGGAAGTGGCAGTTTTGTTTTATGTGATATGCACAGCTTGATGCTGGTGGGATTTTCTCATGTTTTTATCTATGAATGACTTTTTATCAGGATGTTTATTTGCTGTTGTAATTAAATGTTTTATGATTGGAGTGAATGTGTGATGAGTGTACTTGGCACCACAAAACATTCCTCATGCAATCAGTGTATTGACACTTGGCAATAAACTTATAGTTATATTGTGTATTGTGTATATTGTGAAAGTGGGGAATCAAATGACAGCCCTGAGATTCCAGACAGGATGTGACATCAAACATTCCTGGCCTCCCTTCAGGGGCAGGGAAAGGAAAACGGTGATGACAATGATGATAGTGGTGATGATGACAGTGATGCGGCTGCTGCTGCTGCTGATGGTTGTGATGATGACAGTGATGCTGATGATGGTAGTGATGATGATGGTGGTGCTACTATGCAACTCAAACCAACCGCTGACACCATCTCTCTCTGAAGCAAACATGCCCTTTCCGAACTGATGCTACAAGTACAACCATTTGACAGATCTATGCCCTGCAAACTGATGGGTCCAATATACTATTACTAAAATAAGCAAACAAACAAAATATACCCCATCAAAGGAACACCACATCATAGATAAGGATAATTATTAGCATTTTGCCTACAGCTAGTTATCACAACACACAAGCCACTTAATACACTAAAAGCATTGCTTTACACTTTACAGGTGTGCATTTCAACCAAGTAGGATTAGCACAACATGCTTCACAAGCTGATAAAACCAAGCTTACTGATGCAGACAACACTGAACAAAACAGCAAAACAGTGAAACAATGCACCAACAGAAAATCAACACACAAGGGAATTAATTAGCACTCAAAAGACATCACACAAGCACAACAAAGACCTGAGTTGCCTACGGTAACTCTCACCTGGCATGTGAGTAATTACAAAGTACACAAACTCCAGCAGAGGTACATCCTCTAATGTACAAACAGAAGCAAGAGAACCAGCTACTAAAGGTGGGTGTAAATACAACCATAATTCAACATACCCTATAACACACACTTGCACAGAAATATCAGAAATGTTGCATAGAGATCTATACAGAAGGACACATCACGGCACCTGTGGATTAAAAAACAAAGAGGTGGGGTGGAAGACATGATCTCCACGCTAATTAATTAGACAAAGTGATACAACTAAATCTATGGAGCAGAACCTGCAGCAGAAGTAACAAACAACAATGTTAAAACAGTAAAAGCAGAAGCCAATCAAACAAATTAATTAACACTTTCATGCACAGTGTGAGATAAAACACACCCAGACAAGATCTTTGTTTTCATCAGTAATATAAAATACCAACCTTCTTTTGTTTGCAAGAGCAAAATATCACCACCCCAATAAGGATGACACAGACCACAGCAAGAACACCAGCTGCAACTTTTGCAGGCATCCCTGTAGAAAAACGTTACATAAGTTTAACAGCAAAACAATTTTGATGGTAAGATTTTTATGAATAAAAATGTGACCCATATGCATTGCATGAATCAAACAAATAGATAAATTAAATATCTGTTTGGAAAAGATTATCAGCAAAACTGAATGAATATTATAATTTTTTTAAAACAACACCACAAACATTTCTTTTCTGAACGCAAAGCACTTGGAACAAAACAACAGCAACAATAAAATACCTGCAAACTGCCCAGGGATTTATTCAATTTAAAGATGTGGTTTTCAATTCACTTGTAGAAGAGATAAAGCAGGAACAAAAGATAACTGAAAACAAAAGAAAGCCAAACCGGCAAACCTCCTGAGACAGTTTGACAGATCTCATCATGAGCAGGCAATCCACTTACCGTCTGAACGACCATTCAAGTCTTTTCCACTGTTTGGCAGCTGTGGAGGATCTGGAAAAATAGCAGTTTGAATATTAGAGGCTCATCAAATTCAACCCGCAACAAACAAAATACCTATACACGAACATCTCTATTCAGACCAATACTATCACATAAATAGCATAGCAAACCCCCACACTGAAAAATAGCAAACTAAAATCACAGGTATCATGCAAAAAGGGATGTTAGCAGTAGCATACTAACAGTTTCAATACTGAAATAACCTCTGTTTTTCCCTCTCTCTTTGCCTCAACCCCCCACCCTCTCCAGGCATAATAGCACTATCACAACAAATACAACATAGATTTCTAATACTACTGATTACCAAAAAAATCAAAACAAATTAAAAAGAGATCAACTACAAACCCAGCTATCATGAGTAAGACAGCAAAACAAAACAAAAAACAGACATTTTTATAAATTCCTCTCTCTCTCCTTTCCTCCTCATTCCTGCCCTCCCCTCCCCCCCCCCCCCCCCCCAGTATATCACAAAAAGTACACACACACACACACACACACACACACACACACACACACACACACACACAGGCGAGCATGTGCACAGCACATACACACAACACCTTGACACACACTAATGCTACCACCGAACTGGCACATGCACACCCCATGTACACGCTTCCACCCTAACAGTCACAGCATGCACACACACACACACACACACACACACACACACACACACACACACACACACACACACACACACACACATACACACACACACACACACACACACACACACACACACACACACACACACACACACACACATCACATACAATAATATATGGCTGGCTGTACTTCTACTAGAGCTGTACTATCAAACACCAAGCTCCTTCCCCTGTCAAACACACACACACACACACACACACACACACACACACACACACACACACACACACACACACACACACACACACACAGAGTCACACACACACATGCATGCACACACACACACACACACACACACACACACACACACACACACACACACACACACACACACACACACACACACACAATATGCTGTGTGTGTTTATTTCTTTTCTTTTTCTTTTTAAAGAACCAGTCAAACAAAATAACAGCCCATACATCTGACGGATTGCCGATTTATTTCTGGTATTGTCAATGTATGCTGACCTTAACTGATAAAATACCGGAAACTACCAGTTAACGCAAAGAGACACAACACCCATCTATCCATCCACACACACACACACACACACACACACACACACACACACACACACACACACACACACACACAACATAGATTTATATATATATATAATCTTAGCATGTATCTATTAATCTACAGTCTATCTATCATCAAGAAAACAGAAACAAAGCAGATTTACATACTCGTACTTTCTTCTTGACATAAAATGACAGCTGCATTTTGACCATCACCTTATTATGAATATTATTATATATTATGATAATGTAATGTGACACTGTGACAAATGAACTTTGATAACACTAACTTTGATTGTTAAAGTTACAGTTGATGTAGATATTTTATATTGATTGTTATTTTAAATTTACCTTCTTGAGCCTTGAGCCCAGGTGTGAAAGGAAAATTTTCATTTTTATGCTTTGTATATTGATGAATAATAAAGACGTATTTGATTTGATTTGATGTTTTGACCTCATCTCACTATGTAAATTAGCCACAGTACAATTTTCACTCACACCAGTATGACAGTTCAAATTTTACTCCTACCTTGGTGTGTAAGGGGGCAGCTGAATATATACAATACAGCGACAGTTTAAATGTTACCCCCACCTTTGTGGCAGCTGAATATGTACAGTGTCAGTTCAAATTTTACCCTCACCTCAATATGTAAGGTGGCAGCTGAACATGTACGTGTGTAAAGTGACAGTTCAAATTTGACTCCCACCTTGATATATAAGGTGGCAGCTGAACATGTACGTGTGTAAAGTGACAGTTCAAATTTGACTCCCACCTTGATATATAAGGTGGCAGCTGAACATGTACGTGTGTAAAGTGACAGTTCAAATTTGACTCCCACCTTGATATATAAGGTGGCAGCTGAACATGTACGTGTGTAAAGTGACAGTTCAAATTTGACTCCCACCTTGATATATAAGGTGGCAGCTGAACCTTAGTGACAGTTCAAATCTGATCCTCACCTTGATAGGTAAACCTGCATCTGATAACAGGGTCGGAAAACAAATTCACTCTGTATGTGCCGCTTTTCTCAGGCGTGGCGGATTTTATGATGAGACTAAACATCCCATTCTGGATACCACCACACATGTAGTCTGAGCTTGCAGTGTCACTGTCAGGTTGGAGTGTTCCATTTATCCACGTGCAAAGCAGGATTTTGTCTACAATAAGATAAAAATGTAGAAACTGGTGAGCCATATAATTATAAGCTCTCTCTGTCTGTCTGTCTATCTGTCTGTCTGTCTGTCTGTCTGTCTGTCTGTCTCTCTCTCTCTCTCTCTCTCTCTCTCTCTCTCTCTCTCTCTCTCTCTCTCTCTCTCTCTCTCTCACACACACACACACACACACACATACACACACACACACACACACACACACACACACACACACACACACACACACACACACACACACACAAAGCCCATCATGAAATTATAATGGTTGCATGATTGAGTGTTCTCTTTACATGCATAGGCAACCAATATAATTTCATGCTAGCCTTTGCACATGCCCCAAGATTTCTCTGGAGTCAAATTATTCTGCGCAGACTCTGCGGAAAATCCACAGAATAAGGCTATAAATCGAGGCCTATCATATATATATATATATATTGCATTTATACTGTATACAGATATATATATATAGATATAAAACCCCAAATAATCATTTAACTGTTGTTTAAGTGGCGTTCTGAAGCTTGATAGTGGGAATTACCTCGAAAATTGCATGTTGTGTTTTATCCTAGTAAATAGCATTCCTTTTAACCTTTTATGTGTTGAAATCCAAAATAACCCAGCAAGCACTAATACAGTAATAGTAATACATACATATAATTTATATGACAATAATAATATACGAGTGACAATAATGGTCAAATCATTTCAGTTTAACCCCGCCCCCCATGTTGGTCATTAATGGAAGGAGACTAATGTCACACGTGACTACTTACCATTCATGTCACTCACTGTCCTGGTCACAGTAACTTGATCAGGCAAGAAGTAGACCATGATAGCCAACTTGGTGGTGTTTGTGAATCGGTCATCCCAAAAGTGCAGTTCTGCCCTCTTGCCATACTCCACTTGTGGTGATTGGGAGCACCCCACTTCTGAGTCTGAAATAAAAATTGCATCCGATTGTGTTGCGAGCCGAAGGACAGCAAAACCAATGCCTTTCACTTTCAGTCGGGCATGCGTCACTGAAGTACTCAAGACCAGTGACTTATTAAGTGTGGAGACACAGAGAGAGTCACACACACACACACACACACACACACACACACACACACACACACACACACACACACACACACACACACACGAGGCGTCATGAAGCTCACGCCCTCTTCCCCCACCTCCATAGGCCTTTCCCCCCTTCTCCCATCACTAATAAACCTGATGGTTTCTGTGGACCTTAAGCATCATGTTTACTTACTTAGAGCCATTGCACTAGGACCGACTTTTCATTGGTTGTTTAGGTCACATGATTTACCTTCTAAATTTAAATGCCATGGGCAACCTCGGTAGCACACGTTTTGCATGCTTAGGGTTAGTTTTGGGGTGAGGGTTCTGGGTTACGGTTCTGATTTTATGACTGGGTTAAATAGCCCTAGCCCTAAGCCAAAAGACCAACCAACATTCCGCGCTTGCAGCCTAAAGCCCTGTATTCATGGGGCATACAGCTTGTCCGCAGACACTCAAGCCGAGTGTTCACAGACCAAATATTATCCGCGGTTCTAAGATGTGTGTTCACTTTTGCCCGTACTAGTAGTAGAGGCAATTAAACTAGCATCCTGATTGGCAAGCGGCGTTGCCTCGTATCTTGTGAACCGTCAGGTCTGGAGACGGCACTAATTTGAATCAGACATAAATTGCATAGCTGCAATCAGTAACTTGAATCATACATTGTAGCTTCTAATAGTTCAGATCACACTTGTCACGACTCAATGATTCTTCTGGATACCATGAAGTGTAACTATAACTAAAGCTTGTCACGATTCTTCTCAATGGATACCATGAAGTGTAACTATAACTAAAGCTTAAAACACTGAGCACTCTTGCCTCATTCTGCAAGCACTTGTGTTGGAAACTGACGATGGGAGAGTGGCCTAGGCCACAATGGTGTTATTCTATAATCTATGTCAGTGGGCCTATAGGCCACATATTATTCTGTGTCTGTAGGCCACATATTATTCTATGTCTGTGGGCCTGTAGGCCACATATTATTCTATGTCTGTGGGCCTGTAGGGCACATATTATTCTGTCTGTGGGTCTAGGCCACATATTATTCTATGTCTGTGGGCCTGAGCTATATGTTATTCTATGTCTGTGGGCCTATAGGCCACATATTATTCTGTCTGTGGGTCTAGACCACATATTATTCTATGCCTGTGGGCCTAGTCCACATATCATTCTATGTCAGTGGGGCCTGGGCCACATATTATATCTGTGGGCCTAGGCCACATATTATATTATGTTTGTGGGCCTCGGCCACATATTATTCCGCAATGTCTGTGGGCCTAGGCAACATATGGGTGTCTGTGGGCCTAGGCCACATGCTATTCTATGTCTGTGGGCCTAGGCAACATATGGGTGTCTGTGGGCCTAGGCCACATATTATTCTATGTCTGTGGGCCTAGGCAATATATTATTCCATGTCTGTGGGCCTAGGCAATATATTAGTCTATGTCTGTGGGCCTAGGCCACATATTATTCTATGTCTCAGTTGTAGGCCTAGGCAATATATGATTCTATGTCTGTGGGCCTAGGCAATATTCTATGTCTGTGGGCCTAGGCAACATATTATTCTGTGTCTGTGGCTGTGTGGGCATAGGCAATATATTATTCTATGTTTGTGGGTCTAGGCAATATATTATCCTATGTCTGTGGGCATAGGCCACATATTATTCTATGTCTGTGGGCCTAGGCAATATAGTATTCTATGTCTGTGGACCTAGGCCACACATTATTATGTGTCTGTGGGACTAGGCAATATAGTATTCTATGTCTGTGGGCCTAGGCCACATATTATTCTGTGTCTGTGGGCCTAGGCAATATAGTACTCTATGTCTGTGGACCTAGGCCACACATTATTATGTGTCTGTGGGCCTATATGCCACATAGTATGTGCCTGTAGGCCTGGACTACATATATTTTGTCTGTGGGGCCTAGGCCACATATTATTTTATGTCTGTGGGCCTAGGCCACATATTATTCTGTCTGTAGGCCTATAGGCCACATATTATTCTTTCTGTGTGTCTAGGTCACATATGATTCTGTCTGTGGGCCTATAGGCCACATATTCTATGTCTGTGGGCCTAGGCCATATGCTATTCTATGTCTGTGGGCCTAGGCCACATATTATTCTATGTCTGTCGAAAACCAGTATAGCTCAGTATAGGTTAATCAAAAACAGGTATCTCACTGTCAGAGGTTTAGTCACCTGGAATGTCGACTGCAGCAATGCTTATTGTTCCCACCCATAAATAACCTGTAGTTCATCCATAGCCTCCTGATGTAAGGTAATAGCATTCAAGCGGGCCGTGACATTGCAGAGTATCAAACCTGGGCGCTGATTATACCACTGCCGGTAGATTCTGTACACGCATGACAAATACAAATCATGGCTGTTAGTTATTAGTATATTACTTAGTAACTTCAGTTAAGTGACACTTACTGGCGGTTATGCACCGCGACGCCAACACCAGCAGTAGGCATATCTGAACAGCAAAGCGGCGGAACCCCCACAGCTCTTTCAACGTCTTCGACATCGTCATGATCTGGCTGGAAGTCGAAAAATCGTGATAATAACTCACTTGTTGAACTGGATATACTATAATCAGAACCACCTCAGACTGACATAAACAACTCTGAACTGACAAAGGCTCCCACTCCCTGTTGTGATACTGACAGAAGCAATCCTTACGCACGTTACCCCCTCGCCCCAGCGTGATCATCCCGGCGCACACAGTGTCCACAGCACGCAGTTCAACGCTTCCGGCGTGGACGTTAAGCAACAACAACAACAAAAAGTTTCCTACTTACTTACTTACAGGTCAACGACTTACAAAAATCTTGATGCTACGGTCGTGTCTGCGCGCGACGGCTGCCTCGACGGGGAGACGGTTGGGGGGTGGGGGGGGGGGAGGGGGAGAGGCAGATAATAATAATAATAATGTACATTTATCATGCGCTCATCAACGCCCTGAGCGCTCACATGATACATATTAACCTAAATATGATATTCTATACACATGTAAAGCATAGTCCTACCAAAACAATTTACATAAAGTATTATTTAAAAAAAGAAAAGAAAAAAAAAGCGCACTACAAACACACACACACACACACACACACACACACACACACACACACACACACACACACACACACACACACACACACACACACACACACACACACAGAGAGAGAGAGATTGTAGCAGAAACTGGGTACTGATATTAGTTAGGATGGAAATACTGTGAGAAGAGGAAGGTTTTCAGTTTGGCTTTAAAAGATGACAGGGTTGAGCAGTGTCTAAGGTCTTGTGGGAGTGAATTCCAAATGTTGGGTCCAAAGCAAGAGAAAGTGCGGAAGCCATGAGTCTTGCGTTTGTATTGTTGGATTTCCAACATGCGGGTGTCAGATGAAGAGCGTAGTGTTCGAGATGGACATGTAGACATGCAGCAGTTCAGTGAGGTAAGCAGGACCAGAACCATTTATAGCACTGAAACACATACAAGCGACTTTATACTTAATACGTTCTGAAATGGGAAGCCAGTGCAGTTTTTCCAGGAGAGGTGTTGCGTGGTGATGACGGGGTGCCAAGAGAACAAGTCTTGCAGCAAAGTTCTGAATTTTCTGGAGAGGTTGGATGACAGAATTAGATCATATACCTATCGCTGCACTGTCACCACCACTGACGCTGAAGTGTTGCTTAATGTCCTCAGATGTCAGTTGACATATTAGGGACAAGTTGTGACCAATGCCGAAGCACGGTTCACTAAATCTTTACGTCCACGGAAACCAGAAGGCTCGTTAGGACGGGCAGCCCAGGATGTCCACCTCGACTCTCACACAGCTCCTGAACTATGAGTCACCACCAGAATGATTCCTGCATTAAGATGGGCAGCGATGAGAGCCATTTTAATGTTTCAGTAGGAAGTGATGGACAAAGTCACAATTAAGACAGTGTCCACAAACCACAACCTTTCTGAAGAGAAAGGAGAGCTGAAGCGGTATCGAACCGAGGTCCTTCCGCTTACCAGCCTAACGCCTTACCGATAGGTCAATCCGGCTCACGGACCTTAGACGTATGCGGAAGAATTTACTGTTTTTGTTACTGTGTGAATGTTGGTATTGTTTGATGTTATGATTATGATGAAACTGTATTTTATGCATATTATTTTATATTTAGTGTTTACTTTTCTCGTTTTGTTTTTTGTTTTTTTTGGCTGAAAGCTAATGAAGTGATTTTTGGGGGTTGTATTGGTCTAACGGACACTGTCGTGTTGCAGTAATTTAAATTATAGTCTGTTCAGTGCGTTGCCCGTGTAATATTTATTTGATGATGCTTTATGCTATTTGAAAAAGAGACGGATAGTGGTATTATTAGCGTATGATTGAGTTTAGTAGGAGGTCGGTGAAGATTGAAGTAATTTTTTATTGTTGTAACTATTACAATTGTTTTTAGTGGAGTTTACAGTGGAATTTTAGAATTTTAGTTAGGTTTTAGTCATATAAAATGGCTGAATACGTGCAGATATTAGACAACTGGAATAGGAAGCTACGTGACAATAACGTTTTTACCGAAAGGAAGGACCCCCATGCTGGTCAGTGTTGCTCAGGTCTTATGAGCTCTGGAGCTGGCACTGGTAATTGGTGGCGACAGTAGAGACAGTAATTGGTGTTCTGATAATTCGACTTGGTCCTATGATTTTTTTTATTGATTTTTTTGCAAAAGAGGGGTGTGTTCGGATCAGATGTTTGTTACATGTTCCGTAACATTTGAAACTAATTGTTTACAACGGTGGAATTCATGACTTTAAGTCATTGAGGTTTAAGCTTTTATGTAAAAATTACCTCATATCAATGGATATTTTTACATACCATCAAGTACAGGTTGGAATTGATTTAGACTTATGTTCCTCATTTTTTGGAGTAAATTTATGAAGTCTAAACCAACGGTACATACCAGACGATAGCGTATACTCTAGACTGTATTATTGGCAGTGAGTTCGCTTGTAAGGTATTGTGTTGTTTTCCTCTGAGGCGATGTTCCGATACTATAGATTTGTTATGGGCGATGTTCAGTGAAGATGTTTGTTGCATAGTTGCTTTTTCTTACTATGTTGTTGCTTTTTCTAGCCTGTTGTTAAGCATTGGATGTTTGATTGTCCATTGCAGAAATCTGACTAGAGCCCTTTCCTTTTCTTAGAGCCCTTTTTTCCCTTTTCTTGCGTGTTTTCGTTAACCTTTTTCACCATTTATTTTTATAACCCTTTTCGTTTCTTTCTTGGTTATTTATGCAAGCATAAGAACTCACTTGCGGCCCGACCGGCTATTATTATCATTTTTGTAATCTTTTCTATGTCGTACGAGTGTGAATGACAGACACAATGATCCCACCCCGTAAATCACCCACTCTCAACCATTGTCAGGTGGTTTACAAACTAATGTCTCTGGATAACATCTCCGGCTTGGCTTACTTCAGCTGGACAGTTTCATGAATCAGCTTGCAGTCAGCAGGCTCTTTGCCATTATGCCAAGTATGCAGGCAAATGAAGTGCAGTTTTGTCGGAGGGGGCGAGAGTTCACTCGAAGTCGAGCGGACGTGTTTTGGACAGCTGGTGATCTGATTGGCAAACTTTGTTAATTTGGACGCTTTAGCGGGATTTTTGTGATCAGTTTGTTGTTTGCACGTTTGGCTGTGCCGCTCTGATGAATTTGAGCCATCAATTGTCAGAATCGTGTGTTATTTAGATTTCTGGTGATTTTGTTTCCCTTTTCCTTCGCTTTTGTTTGTATTGGCTGATCGCCGTTTTGCGCTGTCTGCGTTGCGTTGTTGCCAGTCAACTCACACTTCTTCCACGTGCAGAGGATGGCACAAAATGAACCTGTACACACTTTGCCTGTGTTTGTGCAAAACAATTCGCTACCGGCGTTTGACAAAAAGGACTTCTCTACAGCCGAAATATGCTCCTATGCAGAAAAAACAACCGGGTTCAACTCAATAATCGGAGCACAGAAAAATCAGCGGTCTCTGGGGAATATGCCCCCGCGATAAAGGCGGTCGACAGAAACTGCTGATCCAGGGAATGACAGTGAGGGGAGTGCAGGTGACTCAGTGTCAAAGACAAGAACCCCTACCTAGTTCGATCACTCGACGGCAAAGACAAGAGGAAACTCCAGCAACGAAGGTGATTGTTGGTAATGTACCCATTTCGTTCTCTGATCAGGAGATTTTAAAGTCCGTGCAAGAACTGGGCTGCACACTGCGATCAAAACTCATCATTGAGAGAGATCGTGATGAGAAAGGCAAACAGACACACTGGCTGACAGGAAGAAGGATCATCTATGTGTCAGTCCCACGTAAACCTCTCCCCAAGTTTATTCAGGTGGGGCCGTTCAAGGCGTCGGTCTACCACCGAGAACAAAAGAACATTCTGCGTGAAGCGGCTGCTGACTGCAGAAATTGTCTACAGAAAGGACAACTCAAGACGGCCGACTGTCCCAACCCAGTGAAGTGCCGGCAATGCCTTGCTGACGGACACAGAGCCGGCGACAACGTCTGCTCGCTTACTCCAGAAGCGAACAACGACACCGATGAACCAGAGAGACAAACGTCAAGCAAACAAGCAAAACACAACTACACGCAACCAGACAGCACAAGAAGAGCGGCGCCGCATCGGACAGTCAACAGCAAGAGGCCGCAGCCCACGGCAAAACAAATGAAAACAAAACAAAACAAATGAAAATTGGACGTCACGCACAGGACGATATAGATAGTATCCCATTTGAAATTGTGGACAAGATAAAGATATTGGGCGTTATTTTTGAAAATGGAAAAAGAGCTATTGACATAGATGAAAACTGGACAGGTAGGATAGAAAAATTAACACGCATCATACAACTATGGAGTAAGAGAAACCTCAGTATAATGGGAAAGATTGTAATACTTTTTATTTTTTTTACTGAGTCACCTAATTTATATTATGCAATCAATAGGCCTTCCAGAAAAAGTTCTTACAGATGTCAATAGACTGTTTTACAAGTTTATATGGCAGAAGAGATTTTCAAATACAAAAGCGTTTGAAAAGGTAAAGAGGGTAATTGTGGAGGGAAACCTAGAAGACGGGGGACTAAAAATGGTCAATGCCGTTCATTTGCAGAAAGCCTTTTACCTTCAGTGGGTTGGAAAAGCCTTTTACCTTCAATGGGTTGGAAAACTAGCAAAATCTAGAGAAGAGAAATGGACACATACACCAAGATTGTGGTTTTCTAAATTGGCAAACGGTTTTGGGGTGTTTAACTTCAACTGTTGCTCTAAAGATGCAAAAGGATTAAACAAAATCAGAAACGGCTTTTGGAAAGTTGTTCTCAGCACATATTTAGATACTGGTAAACTTACAACCAAAAACGAAATCAATTCTGAAAACGTTTATTTTCAAAAACTTTGGAACAACTCCCTGATACAGTATAAGTATAATCTATTATTTTACCCCGAATGGAAAAGACAAGGCATTGAATACATTAAAGACATCACAAAAGACAGTGAACGAAAAACGTTTACTTTCCCTAGAAGAAATTAAACAGATAATAGTGAATAACAGAGGAAGTATTGTTTTAGATTATAACGCAATTATTAACGCTATTCCAAAACCTTGGTTAGATTGGATCTCTGCTAATAAAAACAACAACTGAGCTTCAAATAGACTAGGTCACTATTAAAAAACTTGACCAATATTTAAGAACCCGACAGATTCTTTAAAACTGATTGTCAACAAAGATAACGTTATACCCTGCTCTGTTGGATTTTGGCAGCATAAGTTACAGATACACATTACAAATTGCAATTGGAATTTAGCCAAAAAATGCACGAAAGAGATTCGATTATTAGTGCTTCACTGGAAAATTCTCCATAATATATATCCAACAAACATACTACTACATAAAATGGGAATATCTGAAAATAGAAACTGTAAATTCTGCAGAGATGAAATTGATTACATTGAACATTTCTTTTGGTCTTGTGGTAAAATTAATTTAATTCGGAAAAAAGTCACAGAATATGCATATTTCAAATTTAATAAATAAATAAAATTAAAAGACGTTTTATTTGGATATAATGTAACGGAGAACAGCAGAGACGTTATAGCCATCAATCATGTTATTCTAGTAGCAAAAATGTGTATTAGTAAATACAGATATGGTAATTATTCTGATCTATTCCTTTTATTTGAAAGAGAACTAAGTTTGAGAAATGCATAATAATCAGTATAAACTGTGTCCATGTGCAGCCTTTAAAAAAAGAATTGTCCATTACTGATTCACAGCAACTTTGAGCTATATATTTTACATACTGAAAAAGCAGTATATGTATAGATATAAACTGTATCTGGCGGTGTATATTGCTGTAATCTACACTGTTGTGATTCAGACCTCTTTTAAGTTTAAAGAAATTTTGATAAGTTGACTGAGAAAAAGAAAATGAAGTGAGAAGCCAAAAGGTAAAACTCAAGCCATATTCCTTACACTAAGCTAGTAAGTAGCAGTGGGTGTAGCATGAAAAGCTATATTCTGAACTACTCCAGGCTTTTTAGACAGAAAAAATAATTAAATGTGGTGCTTGTGTGTGTGTGTGTGTGTGTGTGTGTGTGTGTGTGTGTGTGTGTGTGTGTGTGTGTGTGTGTGTGTGTGTGTGTGTGTGGCTAATTTTACAAATAAACATATGATTTTAAATGTTGTCTTGAAGTGAATTGATTTGATCAAATTGTATCATTAGGTAGGGTGGGGCGGCAAGGTCTTCAGTGCTGCATTTATGTGTAATTCTTGGTTGTTGCTACAACTATTATGAGTTGTGCCTGTTTCTGTGTGTGTTTAGTGTGAGTACAGCAGCTGTTTACCTGTGTGTTTAGTGTTGATATGCCTGTTGACCTGAGTCTTTATACTTTTGTCTACTCTCTCTCTCTCTCTCTCTCTCTCTCTCTCTCTCTCTCTCCCCCCCTCTCTCTCTTTATATTTTTTATTATCATATATATTTCATTTTCATCAGTATATATATATATAAAATTTACTCTGATTTTCTTCTTATATTCTTATATTTTCCTCGGCTCGATTCCGCTTCTTCTCTCTCTCTCTGTGTATGTCTCTGTCTGTCTCTCTGAATGATGCCTGTAATTTTATATTTACTCATCAGTAGCTTAGTAAGGACTAGTTGTTAGACAGCTTTTTGACTGAACCTAAACTACAATCCTTGTAAAATAAAGTTTTCAAGTTCAAGTCCTTTTTTCTCCTTTTTGAAGCCCGTCTAATGAAATTGCTCCTCATTGTGGGAAAATAAGCATGATAGATTACAACGGACAAGTTCTGCCTTTGTGCCCCTTACCAGCTGTCCATTTTTCTTCGCCCATACTTTAAAAAATTAATAATCGTCAAGTGAAATGACCGTGCACTCGCGGCTGTTGAACGGCAGCCACAGACGTACCAGTCGGCAAGGGGCGATACTCGTACCAAACTTCCGCCTCGCTCGTGGGAATGGTCCCATCCACAGCCCCGCCCCTTTCCCGCTGTTATCGGGAGGTAACACAAGCGGCGGACGGCAAGAGGGCTTGTGAGCCGGTTTAAAGCAGACGGGCCTCGGCTCGATTCCGCTTCGGATGTCCTTTTTCTTCAAAAAGGTTGTGGTTTGTGGACACAGTCTTGTGCGACTTTGTCCCTCACAATTAATGAAACATTAAAATGGCTCTCATCGCTGCCCATCTTAATGCAGAAGTCATTCTGGTAGTGACAATGTAGCGATAGGTATATAATCTCCTTCTCCCCCCACCTCCATACTCCCTCCCCCCTTTTCCCCGTCCCTAATAAGCCGTACTACTGTTATACCTGGCGAAGCAGCTGCCAAAATTATGACGTGTTGATAACTTTGTGTTTATATACTGTCGATTATGGATAGCATTACAATATTGTCTTTGAATTGCCAAGGCCTTGGCAATGCTAGAAAGAGAAGAGACGTTTTCCATTATCTGAAGCAAAATTCTTGCTCGATATACTATTTGCAAGACACGCATTTCAGTACCAAATTAGAAGCATACGTCAAAGCTGAATGGGGATATAACTGCTTCTTTCAAGCAGTAATGTTTACGAACAATTTTGAATTCAAAATCAACGATGTAAAGCGAGACAGGAACTGAAATTCCATTCTTCTTTCCTTTTCAGTGAATGACAAAGACATTTTGCTTGTCAATGTTTACGGACCGAACCGGGATACACCTGCATTTGTAAAGATCTAACGGAAATGGTTAAAGAATACCAAAACTATAATATAATTATAGTAGGCGACTGGAATTTAGTGTTAGACCCCTACTTAGACAGTTATAATTGTAAACATATAAACAACCCAAAAGCCAAAGAGTCCGATTTGAGAGAAGCTAATCCTGACTGCAAACATTATACTTGGAGAAAAACGAAACCCCTTAAGCAAAGTAGCCTTCATTATTTTCTACTCTCTGACTGCTTAGTCTCCAGTTTTGAAGATACAGACATTCTTCCTGGATATTGGTCTGACCATTCAATGGTTACCCTTAAGCTTCGCTTTGGAAAAGAAATGAAACAAAACACCTTTTGGAAAATTAATTGCTCACTACTGAAAGATAAAAAAATGCATTGATGAAATAAATGATGAAATAAGTAGTGTTATAGAACAATATGCAGCCCCCCCCCACTACGATAAGGCAAGTATGTCGGTTATTGTCAAATCTGACCTTGAACTTACAGTTTCTGACAAGGTTTTTCTAGATTTGTTGCTCACGAAAATAAGATCACGAACAATCTCTTACGTGACAATGAAAAAGAAAACAACACGAGAGAACGAAGACAGTTTGTTAAGAGATATTAAATTATTTGAAGAGAAAGAAAATAAAACAAAGACGGATATTAAGCACATTGCAGAGAAAAATAAAGAACTAGTTTCACTAAGGAAGAAAACAATGGAGGGTGTACTACTGCGATCAAAAGCGAGGTGGGTGGCAGAAGGAGAAAGATATCAAAATACTTTTGTAACCTGGAGAAAAGGCACTTTATTAGTAAACAAATGATAAAACTAATTAACGCAAAAGGTGGGGAAATTAAAGAACCACTTGACGTAAATAAAGAAGTTAACAATTTTTGTAGTAATTTGTATAAAGCCAAGGACGTAGATGAGTGTGAGATTGAACAATTGGTAACGGAAATTTCAAAACTATCTGAGAAGAAATCAAGATCATTAGTAGGGAAAATAACAACAGAGGAGGCAGGAACAGCGTTGAAAAATATGAAACATGAAAAAAGCGCTGGTGCGGATGGTTTTGGGGGGCAGAATATTTCAAGTGTTTTTGGAAGCAACTTGGACCATTTGTAGACTTTAAATAAGGCATTTGAAGATGACGAGCTATCCACTACTCAAAAGGAAGGCATTATTACTTGTATTCCCAAGGGCGACAAACCTAGAGATAACATTAAAAACTGGAGACCAATCTCTCTCCTTAATGTCATATACAAAATTTGATCTTCCTGTATCGCTAACAGAATTAAAAGAGTACTACCGTCATTAATTGATGATGATCAGACAGGTTTAATTTCCAACAGATACATATGGGTGATAACATTCGTTGATTTATGACTTGATAAACTATCTGATTACAAAAAATAAGCCTAGATTGTTGCTGTGCCTCGACTGTGAGAAAGCATTTGACTCTTGATTGACGGTTTATGTTTAGGGCTCTTCGAGCATTTGGGTTTAGAAAAGACCTTTGTAGATGGATATATACTTTTTATAAAAACATAAAATCAACGGTAATAGTGAATGGACAGATAACCCAATGGTTTACAGTAGAGCGTGGGTGCCGACAGGGCGACCCGATATCACCATACATATTTATTTTGTACGTTGAAATGTTAGCAATCATAGTTCGAGAAGATAGTGACATCAAGGGAATCTGAATAAACAAAGTAGAACACAAAATATCTCAATTCGCAGATGACACGCAACTAATGAACAATGGAGAGAGAAAAATCACTTGAAAAATCAATAAATGCAACTAATAATTTTGGAAAAGTATCTGGCCTGTTTTTGAATGCGGACAAATATATGGTTAGGTAGCAAAAAATATTCAAGAGTAAAATATATGCTGCATTTGAAATTGGTATGGAATCCAACTATGTTTAAGATCCTTGGCATATGGTTTACCCAGGATTTAAAAGAGTGTGCAGCAATAAACTACAATAAAAATTTCGACGAAGTTAAATAAAAACTGTTAAAAATTTGGTCACTTACGACTATTACCCCGGTAGGAAGAGTTGCTATACTGAAGTCACTGATTCTGTCAAAACTGATCCATTTGTGGATTTTGCTGCCTAATCCCCCTGATAACTTTATGAAAGATCGTAAAAACTATATGTATTTGAGTTGTTTGGAATGGAAAACAAGACAGAATTGCCAGAAAGACGACAATAAAAGATGTAAAAAGTGGTCTAAATATTCCAGATATTAAAACGTATATTCTAGCTCTAAAACTCACATGGATAAAAAATAAAAAAAAAAAAAAAAAAAAAAAAAAAGATAAAAAAGGTAAAGATATCAAACCATAAATGGAGAAATGTTCCGATGGAGTTGTATCCATTTCTTCATCAATTAGAGTGCTACAGCCCCTGCTTTTTCAAACAAACTGTCAAAAATAATTCCTTCTGGTCAGACGTCTTCCAAGCTTATGGAATTTTCTTTAGTAAAGTGAAACCAAACTCGACATCTCAACTTCTTTCTGAACCTGTTGTCTATAACAAGAATATGATGATGGGAAACAAGATGATCAAATATACACAGGGGGTTGACAATGGAGTGTACTGTATCGCTCATTTTATAAAAGAAAATGGGCGGTTTCGTACTCTTGCAGAACTTAATACAAAGTTTGGCATGAGGGTTGATTTCTTGACTTTTAATAGTTGTACCAGTTCAGTAAAACAGTATCTTAAGACGTCTACGATACTTATTAGTAATAATATGGTAAATGAGGTCAATATCTCGCTGAGTACAATCTACTGTGCACCAAGGGGTACAAGGCTCTATTACAACACTCTCGTAAACGACAACTGTATGCCAAATTGTTGCTTGAAATGGAGTGAAAAACTGAAGTCAAATAATCCTTCGAATACAATTTTCATCAATGTACAAAAAATTAAAGATGTAAAACTTAAATGGTTACAAATGTGCATTATACATAGAATAATAGCTACTAACATAGTATTAAACGAAATAGGAGTCACTGCTAACACTCAGGGTGGCTTCTGCAATGACGAAAAAGATAGCATTGAACATATTTTGGAAATGTGCTTGTATCAAACGTTTTTGGACTTCGCTGGAAACAATATTGAAAGAAAAATGTGAGACAGCGCTAAATGTAAAATTTGCACAAAATCTTGTATTGTTTGGAACAGAAATAGACATCAAAACTGACACAGTCTTTGATTTAGTGATACTTCAAGCTAAGCAATTTAGCTGATTAGTGTTCACGCGCCCTCACAGGCGTTGTTGCATCTGCTCTGCTCATAATTGTACATTTCGCTTGATTTATAGTCTCCTGGTTTGATTAGTTGACGTGATAGTTTTGTTCCTCGTAAAGTGGCCGTTATCGTGGTACCAGTTTTGTGTTGACTTCCACTGGAAGTGAGGACAGTTGGTCTTGTTCTGTTTCTGCAAGTCCTGATCCGACCCTACTCTCTGCTTACACTGCTTGCCGCCAGCCGGTCATGTTAAGCCTGTGTTCAGTGACGGCGTGTTCAATGCAGGTGTGCGTCGCAACAACCGTGACCATACAACACAGAGAAGAAAGTGTTGTTTGCCACCTGTGCCCCGCTACACTCGACATGACCTTCTGTCTCTGAAAACCGCTGCTATACCTCCCTCATTCCCCCCCCCCCCTCCCGCGGCTGATCGCACGTCTATCACATCTCGGCATTGCGGGAAACGTGCCCTGAAAGCCACGCCGATCGAGAAGAGGAGGGGAGAATGAACGGAGGAAGATCAAAGTGATCGTCGGTTTTCGTGATTGACTTCCATCCGATTCTTCCAGCTGTCCAACCCCCTGTCGTCAGCCTGCTGAGCTTGACTTTTACCATTTCAGTTCAGCTCTCCTCCCTCACCCTGACGAGCGTCAGCACACCACTTCCGTACCACCTGCCTCTCCACCCAGTGACCGTGACGACCTCTCAGCCTCCTCGCTCAGCGCTCCGCTGCGTTCCCCTCACAGACAGCTGCTTCACATTCCCCTTAGTTCTTCCTTAGCCGAAAACATACTCTTTGTCTGCTTCTTCAGAGGTCCGACATATCCACCTTCATGATCGCCGACATGGCTCCGCCAGGGTACTCGGTCCTCTCCTTCCCCCGCTCTGCAGGGGTGTCCGGCGCAAAAGACGGGGGCATCGCCTTCGTCATAAGTCTTTTAAGCCGCATGTCGATACCACTTCATCCTTTCCAGTTCAGCACCCCTGCTTTGAAACCCGCTCAGCTGACTCTAACGTACAACAAGCAACTAACCAACTTGTTCTGTATCTACCGCCCTCCACTCAGCAAAAAGAGCAAATTCTCTGACTCCATGTTTTTCGATCAGTTTTTCGACTTCCTTGAACACTCTGACAGTCTGCCTGGCGAAACACTCATTATGTATGACTTTAACTTTCATTTTGAAAACGTAGAAAACAACAACTCCAGAAAACTACACGTTATCATAGACATGTTTTTATAACCTAACCCAGTGGTTTCAGTCATACCTCTCAGACAGATATCAGTCCACGTCAGTCAATAACTCTTCTTCGTCACCATCACAGCTCATGTACGGTGTACCTCAGGGCTCAGTACTGGGGCCCATTCTCTTCGTCCTGTACACAGCACCTCTCTCCGATATCATAGCTATCCACTCTGTATACCATCAGCTTTTCGCAGATGACACACAGCTCCAGAAATCCGCTCCTCTCAGTGAAGTGACCAACCTCACCAAAGAACTCAGTGAATGCACAGACGACATAAAAACATGGATGACGGAAAATCAGCTCAAACTGAACGACGACAAAACAGAAGCTCTTTTCTTTCCTTTTTCGTCTTCCCCTTCTCTGATTCTGCCAGGAACCTTGGATTCATTCTTGACTCAAAACTGTCCATGAAAAAGCACGTCATAAAAATCTGCCAAACTGCTTATTTCGAGCTTAAACGCATTAGTTCAATCCGCAGGTTTCTCACTGAAGACGCAACCAAGACTCTTGTTACTTCCTATATCCTCTCACGGCTTGACTACTGCAACTGTCCCTCATGGGTACACCTAATTCTGTCATCCAACCTCTCCAGAAAATCATAACTTTGCTACAAGACTTGTTCTCTGGGCACCCCGTCACCACCACTCAACACCTCTCCTGGAAAAACTGCACGGCCTCCCGTTTCAGAATGTATTAAGTATAAAGTCGCTTGTGTGTGTCTCAGTGCTATAAGTGGTTCTGGTCCTGCTTACCTCTCTGAACTGCTGCATGTCTACACTCCGTCTCGTACACTACGCTCTTCTTCTGATACCCGCATACTGGAAATCCAACAATACAAACGCAAGACTCATGGCTTTCGCACCTTCTCTTGCTTTGGACCCCACATTTGGAATTCACTCCCACAAGACCTTAGACAGTGGTGTGCTGTCATCTTTTAAAGCCAAACTGAAAACCTTCCTCTTCTCACAAGGTTCAAGGTTTTATTGAGCTTTTGGCCCCTGGGGGCTAGAAAGCGAAGTTACATTCGCACACGACATTCCCTATGAACAAGTACATGCGTTCTACTAATAAATAACTACCACACTTTATATATAAAAAATAATTAAATGCTCAAACACAAATCAAAGTTGTTATAAATATATAAGGCTAAGGCGTAAAAATTAACTTTTTCTTTTTTGTTTTCGTTGCTCGTTATTGGCTTAATCAAAATAATTGAAGAATACAACTAATAAATTTAGCAAGCTTGATATTCTTAGATTTTGACGTCATATTCATGAGACTACAAAATTTGGGCACGTTGGGATGATGTGTATAATATTTATCAACATACTTAATACGGTTTCTCTTGACATTTTCGTTGGAACAGTTAAGCAGATAGTGAAATTCATCTCCTACCTCACCACTGTCACAAACAGTACATATTCTTTCATCCCTTGGAATACCTAACGTTCGTCTTTGCTGGATTGGCAGTCTGTGATTACTAAGTCTAAATTTCAATACTCTTTGTCTTAGGATAGATGGGAGATAGGTTAGATATTCCTCAAAGCAAAATTTCTTTTTAAATAAACAATAATTACTACAAACACTATTTTCTGCTACTCTGCTTTGCCATTCTTGTATAAATTGATCCATTAGTCTTTGCTTCACTATACGTTTAAAGCTTTCGATGGTATGGATTTGGTTAGACCAAATATAAGATAATCCTAAACTATCTAATAACGAATGCACTTTCATAAGCCATGGGAGCTTATAATCGCTTGCATAATACAACTTAGAACATAGCTGAAACATTAGGTTAGAAATCTTAGGCGATTCAGAGTGAGAGGTACTGCACAAACCATACCAAAATCCTAACATCCTGCATTTTGCTTCAATTTCTATCGGATATCTTCCCACTTCCCCAAGCACCATGCATGTTGGGGTTGTAACTTTGACACCTAAGGTCAGTTTTAAAAATCGAAGCTGTAGTTTTGAGATTACATCCATCTTCTCGCACGCCCATATTTCACAACCATACAGAAGGATTGGGTGCACACATTTTTCAAAAAGTTCTAATTGTATATCTAGTGGCAAATTTAGCTGCCGACATTTCCTTAATAGTGAAAACATAGCCCTGTTTGCAAGTAAAAACTGTAACTGTTGTGCCTTTTTAAACTTGTTATTATAGTTAAATTTTACTCCCAAATATTTATAATCCCAAACAACGTCAACAGTTTCCTCATTAAAATTGAATTTCGGCATTTTTCTGATCTTCCCCCTTGAAAATATCATGACTTTGGTTTTCCTAACATTAATATCGAGACCCCATAATTCACAATATATTTTGAGTATATCTAACGCTCTCTGCAAATCTTCAGGACATTCGGCTAGTACAATTGTGTCATCCGCGTACAACAATAAAAACAAATACAAAAAATTGTCGATATCTTGAAGACACACATCCTGGGCCAATGCAAATGGTAGTTTTAAGCCCTGAACATTGTTACTCGTTAAAAAACCTTTTAAGTCATTCAAAAACAGCGAAAACAAAACTGGTGACAAATTTTCCCCCTGACGCAGACCAACGTTTGAGACAAAAAACTGCGATAGACCATGCCTAGTTTTCACACATGATTTTGCTTTAGCATACATATCTCGTATCACATGTAGAACCTTCCCATTCACACCAGAATTTAACAGTTTTCCCCACAACAATCCGCGCTGCACACTGTCAAAGGCCTTTTTATAGTCAATAAACGCACAAAATAATTTTTTTTTCCGCTGCAAATATACATCAATGAGACAATGTAAAGCAAAAACGTGATCCATCGTCGAATGCCCTTTCCTAAAACCTGATTGTTCATTACCAAGAATATCATTGGTTTCTAAAAAAGAATGAATTCGATCGTTTATCACACTAGTAAAGAGTTTTCCAAAACAACTCAGCACAGTTATACCCCTATAGTTATCTGGGTCATTCTCTTCTCCTTTTCCTTTATAAATAGGACTAATATAGCCAATAGACCAAGCGTGTGGAATTTTACCTGTCTGCAGTACAATATTAAATAGCGTAGTAACTGCGATTAGCAATTTAGAAGAAGAGGTCTTTAGGAATTCATTAAGTATACCATCATACCCACAGGATTTATTATTTTTAAGCTTCTTGATGCATTTCAAAACTTCGTCCGCTGAGATATCATTTTCTAAATCATCGTGTACAAATATATCAGTTTCGTTATCAAATGTATGAAATTCTTCCTCGGGGATGTTGCCCAGCTTCTGAAAATGCTCAACAAAAAGATCATGGCTAATGGCATCTACAGTATGCTTCTTTTGACGGTTATTACTATTCAGGATTCTCCAATATGCACGTGGATCCGAAGAACGCAATGATCTTATCCTTTCGTGGAACACTTTCGTGTGCATTCGGCTTTTCCTGTTTAGAACTTTTTTATACTCTTTATGCGCACGTGCTCTCTCTCCTTTGGTATAATAATTATCATGACTTTTATGCATACCTTTAGCTTTTCGATACTCGGCCCTTTTCTTCTTGCATTCTGCGTCAAACCAAGGGTATTTATTCTTTTTTATCTCCTGTCTTCTTGGCTCATTTTGATTTTTTTTGCCTTTGTCCTCTCTCATACAGGTTTGGCTCTGGTACATATCCAGTCTAACAGCTGCATTTGTTAACAAGCTGCATATACCATCCGTTATGTCGTCGATATCAGATTGGTTAATACTGTCAGTACTTTCTAGCAACTTTTGCATACGATCATAAATTACCTCTACTCCTCCCTCGTCAATTTCAGCTAAATAATCACGCTCAGCTCCTGGTCTCCAAACAGGTTTAGCAAACCCCATCATACCCTGACTAACATTTACGTTATGGATTGTTTTGTGGCTATCAGTACCAGTTTTCAGTTTTATAAATACAGGGCAGTGAATATCAGATAAACATTCATCAAAATCACCAACATAAAAGTCACAGATGCATGGAAAAACCCACGGCGACGCTATAACATAGTCAACAAGGCTAGCGTTTTTACAGGTCAATTTTCCCAAATCAGCGTCTCCGCCAACTCTGCCATTTACAATCAAAAGACGCTGAGTAATACAAAAATCAATGAGCGCATGGCCAAAGTTATTCTTACCTACGTCCTGCGACCTTCTGTCTTGTTGGATATTGTACATTTTCATGAGTTCAGTTGTACTAACATCATCCAGTACATTATCTAAAGCCGCAGTATCCCAAATATAGTCGCTGGAATCCCCAGTTCTTGCATTTAGATCACCCATGATAAGGACATTATCCAGGTTTATATGCAGAAGTGTTTCTTCCAACTCAGTAAAAGAGCTTCTGTTACTGTAGACAGACCCTTCTGGCGGTATATATAAAGCACAGACAAGTAATTTCTTACAATTAGTGTCGTTTTGGGTATCACACGGTAGTTCAAAAAATAGTCCATCATTAAAGACACAAAAGTCTACAAAACGATAAAACTTGCGTAAACGTTTCTCAATTCGTCTTTTAAAATCTACATGCTCCACTATCTTCACCATATTTAAGATCTGATTTCTCACTAGCAATGCTATCCCCCCCGATTTCCTTTTATAGATGCTTCTATTTTTCATAAAGCAGGTGAATCCATCAAAATCGAAGCTGTCAAGATCGTCCATTTTTGTTTCAGTTAAGCAAATGATATCATTCGACACCAACATTTCGCAAAATTCCGGGTATTTCATTTTCGACATCAATCCACACACATTTAGTGACACTATTTTTAAACAGCAGGTGGCACTTACTCCTGCCTTGTTTAGAACATCCCTGGTCCCGTCATTCTCACTATTAGCAGTAGCGCTCACTTCGTCTTCCACATTTACATCACTACGTACGTCCATCATCACATCTCTGGTTCTGTTCGTGTTATATTCCATATTAGCATAAGTACATGCACTCCTATCGGCATCATTTACAACGTTAGCATCACCACACACATCAAACGATACACCTTCATCAACAACATTAACATCACTGCGAGGATAAGAAGTGAAGGAAATACAAGGACTCAGCCAGTAAAACATAAATATACCTCCACTAAGCACAGTGACATGAGTCCACATGCACTAATTCAGGAGTACCCATAGACCGCTTGCTCCCATATCGGTGCCTCGAGGTCATCACCCTCTGACAGTTATAAAGCAACAGTTCACTTGCTGTGATCCGTTTCTAACCATCGATAAAATGTAATTAAACATACTGACACAAGTTAATTTGCTACGTTCATGGTTGGTCCGTGTTCTGACTGTCTTACGAATCTGATTATTTTTCGTTTATTTATTTTATAATTGTCATGATTGTTATTGTATTATTGTTTGCTATCATTATTTTTATGTTATTATGATTACTACTGCTGCTGCTACTACTATTATCATTATTTTATTGTTACTATACTATTGTAATCATTAATGTTAATCAATTTTACTTGTATTATTTCTCATTTCTCGTGTATTTATTTATGAATGACTTTGTCCAAAAGGTTGAAGTTTTCGAAATTAAACGTAACATCAAGGATTTCCTTTTTTAACACTCCTTTCATTTTATATTTATTTTCTTAGCTTAGTTTCAATAGCGAAGGGTAATGGAACTGTCAAGACACAACGACAAGTGTCCCAACTCGCCCGTCTCTTTGCTATCCG
>OY757544.1:30567967-30599967 GCA_963584105.1 Alviniconcha strummeri | reverse complement strand
GTACGATCAGTCCGTGTTCCCGTCGCCTTTTAGCTATCCGGCACGAGCGGTCCGTGTTCACATCGCCTCTTTGATATCCGGCACGAGCGGTACGTACTCGCTCGCATCTGATATCCGGCACGAGCGGTCCGTGTTCACGTCGCCTCTTTGTTATCCGGTACGAGCGGTCCGTGTTCACGTGGCCTCTTTGGTATCCGGTACGAGCGGTCCGTGTTCACGTGGCCTCTTTGTTATCCGGTACGAGCGGTCCGTGTTCACGTGGCCTCTTTGATGACCCCGTTAGGCCAGCGGTGACACTTGGTGCTGTCTTCTGCAGCCGAGTCCCTATAACCGTCACTAACGCAAGACGGCTGTACACTGAAAATAAAATCTGTCCAGCATTTTTAAGACAATTAATCAAAGTTTTTATTTTGAATCTTTCTATATGTGAGAGGCCGTTGTTTTGGGACAAAAGCAAGGTTTGCGAAGGCTAGTTTCTTTAAAGTAAACAAATGGCTTCTGTACCCTGTATTATTTCCCCAGCCGTCCCTGTGCGCTTGACAGGACATTCAGCTTCAGCTAGGTTGACTAATTGGTGCTTTAAACGAACCACACAGAGACTTACCTCTCGCGTGACTTCCGGTCATGGCGACTGACGTATCTCTGATTGGCCCTGCCTCTGTCTGTAACAAATTAATAATAATAATAATAAATAATGAAATTTTCACTGCGACCAACCTTACAATAAAACCGTGAAAGTTCATTGTTCTTTAATATTACACACCGGTGTCATGTAATGTACATTTAATTGTTGTCATTTTGTACTGTTTACTGCCCTGTACTCTTTACACTAGTTTGTTATGTAATGTTGTCTAAAGTGAAATTCTTCTATGGAAAGTGTCTCGTCGTGACTGACCTCGCTCATTAAGACTGGTCCATTCTGGATGCCACTTGCCGTGTCATTATTGCCTTGGCTACGCGGCTTTGGTCAACACACTGCTACACGGCTTTGGTCAACACACTGCTACACGGCTTTGGTCAACACACACTGCTACACGGCTTTGGTCAAAACACTGCTACACGGCTTTGGTCAACACACCGCTACACGGCTTTGGTCAACACACTGCTACACGGCTTTGGTCAAAACACACTGCTACACGGCTTTGGTCAACACACTGCTACACGGCTTTGGTCAACACACTGCTACACGGCTTTGTTCAACACACTGCTACACGGCTTTGGTCAAAACACACTGCTACACGGCTTTGGTCAACACACACTGCTACAAGGCTTTGGTCAACACACTGCTACACGGCTTTAGTCAACACACTGCTACACGGCTTTGGTCAAAACACACTGCTACACGGCTTTGGTCAACACACTGCTACACGGCTTTGGTCAAAACACACTGCTACACGGCTTTGGTCAACACACTGCTACACGGCTTTGGTCAAAACACACTGCTACACGGCTTTGGTCAACACACACTGCTACACGGCTTTGGTCAACACACACTGCTACACGGCTTTGGTCAACACACTGCTACACGGCTTTGGTCAAAACACTGCTACACGGCTTTGGTCAAAACACACTGCTACACGGCTTTGGTCAACACACTGCTACACGGCTTTGGTCAACACACTGCTACACGGCTTTGGTCAAAACACACTACTACACGGCTTTGGTCAACACACTGCTACACGGCTTTGGTCAAAACACACTGCTACACGGCTTTGGTCAACACACTGCTACACGGCTTTGGTCAAAACACACACTGCTACACGGCTTTAGTCAAAACACACTGCTACACGGCTTTGGTAAACACACTGCTACACGGCTTTGGTCAACACACACTGCTACACGGCTTTGGTCAACACACACTGCTACACGGCTTTGGTCAAAACACACTGCTACACGGCTTTGGTCAACACACTGCTACACGGCTTTGGTCAACACACTGCTACACGGCTTTGGTCAACACACACTGCTACACGGCTTTGGTCAACACACTGCTACACGGCTTTGGTCAAAACACACTACTACACGGCTTTGGTCAACACACACTGCTACACGGATTTGGTCAACACACTGCTACACGGCTTTGGTCAACACACACTGCTACACGGCTTTGGTCAACACACTGCTACACGGCTTTGGTCAACACACACTGCTACACGGCTTTGGTCAAAACACACTGCTACACGGCTTTGGTCAACACACTGCTACACGGCTTTGTTCAACACACACTGCTACACGGCTTTGGTCAACACACACTGCTACACGGCTTTGGTCAAAACACACTGCTACACGGCTTTGGTCAACACACTGCTACACGGCTTTGGTCAACACACTGCTACACGGCTTTGGTCAACACACACTGCTACACGGCTTTGGTCAAAACACACTGCTACACGGCTTTGGTCAACACACTGCTACACGGCTTTGGTCAACACACTGCTACACGGCTTTGGTCAACACACTGCTACACGGCTTTGGTCAACACACTACTACACGGCTTTGGTCAACACACACTGCTACACGGCTTTGGTCAACACACTGCTACACGGCTTTGGTCAAAACACTACTACTCGGCTTTGGTCAACACACACTGCTACACGGCTTTGGTCAACACACTGCTACACGGCTTTGGTCAACACACACTGCTACACGGCTTTGGTCAACACACTGCTACACGGCTTTGGTCAACACACACTGCTACACGGCTTTGGTCAACACACTGCTACACCGCTTTGGTCAACACATTGCTACACGGCTTTGGTCAACACACTGCTACACGGCTTTGGTCAACACACACTGCTACACGGCTTTGGTCAACACACACTGCTACACGGCTTTGGTCAAAACACACTGCTACACGGCTTTGGTCAACACACACTGCTACACGGCTTTGGTCAACACACTGCTACACGGCTTTGGTCAACACACACTGCTACACGGCTTTGGTCAACACACTGCTACACGGCTTTGGTCAACACATTGCTACACGGCTTTGGTCAACACACTGCTACACGGCTTTGGTCAACACACACTGCTACACGGCTTTGGTCAAAACACTGCTACACGGCTTTGGTCAACACACTGCTACACGGCTTTGGTCAACACACTGCTACACGGCTTTGGTCAAAACACACTGCTACACGGCTTTGGTCAACACACTGCTACACGGCTTTAGTCAACACACTGCTACACGGCTTTGGTCAACACACACTGCTACACGGCTTTGGTCAACACACACTGCTACACGGCTTTGGTCAACACACACTGCTACACGGCTTTGGTCAACACACTGCTACACGGCTTTGGTCAACACACCCTGCTACACGGCTTTGGTCAAAACACACTGCTACACGGCTTTGGTCAACACACACTGCTACACGGCTTTGGTCAACACACTGCTACACGGCTTTGGTCAACACACTGCTATACGGCTTTGGTCAACACACACTGCTACACGGCTTTGGTCAAAACACACTGCTACACGGATTTGGTCAAAACACACTGCTACACGGATTTGGTCAACACACAGCACACAGACTGCCGTGGCTCATCTGACTGTTATGTATGTTATAGGTCCTTGGTCAACAGTCCACACAAGTCACAGAGCCTCCTCCTTATATATATATTATTAATCGCTTTTATATAGCGCTATTCTCCGCTCTCGAGGAGATTCACTGCGCTCGCATGTGATTCTACATGAGTGAATAGTTTTTATAGCGCGTTTTTGAATATCCACCGAAGTTGTGTACTTGGCATGGCTGGTGCCACAAGAATCTGCTGCCAGAGAGAGTCAGTCTCGGCGCGTTCTGTGTACACCATACAACCATGCGCCATGTCACTTCATGCAAAGCCACATACGTAAGGTGTATGCGTGTTTAGTTGTAACCTGCCACCTGCGCCACCTGCGCTTTTGGCAGAATGACCGGGGTCTTTTACGTGCTACTGCGGTAACACGGGGGTGGAACGGATACCGAAATAAGAGTCAGAACAGAAAGTTGACCCTGGAGAAGAAAATTCACACTAACACCGGCACACTAACACAAGCAACTGAGATTGATTGACAACCGAGACGCCGCTTTCAGGCGCAACAACTCTGCGGGCCCTGGCAACGAAAGAAACATAGTTGTATATGTGGAGTTATGTAAGTAAACTCTCTGTGTGTGTGTGTGTGTGTGTGTGTGTGTGTGTGTGTGTGTGTGTGTGTGTGTGTGTGTGTGTGTGTGTGTGTGTGTGTGTGTGTGTGTGTGTTCCTTGCTCTTACGCATAGTACTGTGCTGAGAAATGAATGTTGTAATCTTACTACTTCTTCCGTGTTCAGAACCGAGTCCACCGGCAGGTCGTTGCTTCAACGGTGCAGTATTGTGAGCAGAATGTTTGTTTACAGTCAGGGTGGTAGTTAACACACACTGCTACCACGTGTCTCTACAGTGACGTGTCTCACGCAGTCAATTCATGTCCCGTCATGACTGAGTCAGCCTGTCCCGTCACGATCCGTTAGACAACCGGCGACTAGCTATGGACTGACGTGTCAGCATGTCTAAGCCACTAGCTCACACAGACACACACACACACACACACACACACACACACACACACACACACGCACGCACGCACGCACGCACGCACGCACGCACGCACGCACGCACGCACGCACGCACGCACGCACAAACACACACACACACACTCTCTCTCTCTTTCTCTCTCTTTCTAAAATATACTGTATGTGCGTGTGTATGTGCGTGCTCTCACGATGTCCTTTTATGAATTGCGCTCTACTGATGTATTTTCTATTCATTGCTTTGCAAGCGATCGTAGACTCCACAGTTGACTCAGTATCCTGCAGTACCATCGTCAATCGACGAGGACGTGAAGAGGAGGACAAAAACAATCGTATGCTGAGCTAACTGACGAAACCGTGGCCTCAGTTTGATTGCCACCCCTGACTTCGGTCAGTCCGTCAGCTGACAACCTATTAATGCCACAGCAGTCGTAGACATCCCTTCGCTTGTGGAGTGAGCTGACTTACAGGTCGTCTCGCTGTTCTGTCGACACACGCGCACCTTGAGCTTGTACGCATGCGCCAGTGAGCTTAAACAGTCAGCTTCTTAAAAGTCAGTCACTGGAACTAACGGCACATAAGAGAGGACTGGCTCCTGTTGGTAGGTGATGGTCTTCTTGTACTGACAGCATCCACAATTGTTGCTTGGACCGACTCTGCTGCAAGGAATCGGTACCCGCGTTATTCCTAGGCCTTTTCTTCTTCTTCCCAAACCGACGTGTACCGGAATTTTAACGCGTGCAGCTGTTGTAGTGCCTACTGCACGTGCACAAGAGGGCGAGACAGGCTCTGCACAGTCTGCAACAGTGTAAGAAGAATTGAAGACCCTCACCCTGTCGTGACATGGAGTCGAGCCATCGCCACTGAATCTACTGTCCATCGTTTTGATCTGTCGTACCCCAACACTCAATTCTCTTGATTCACTGAGTATAAACTGTGCTACAGCAGACTCTTGTCGGCAGATTTGCTGATGTCTTTTAAGTTGTGAGTTACAAAGAACTTCAGTCCGTAGAACTGCTTGTACCATTGAAGCTGTGAGTTAAAAATGACTTCATTCTGTTGAATTGCTTGTGTTATTGAAACTGTTTATTTTGTTACAAAGACTTTTGTGTGTAGAATTTCTTGTCTTTCAAACTGAATTACAAATGACGTTTGTCTATAGAATCATTTGTGTGACTGAAACTGTGATTTACAAAGGATGTTTGTTTATGAAATTACTTGTGTGACTGAAACTGTGAGCTACAAAGGACGTTTGGATACATAATTACTTGTGTGACTGAAACTGTGAGTTACAAAGGACGTTTGTCTGTAGAACTACTTGTGCGACTTAAACTGTGATTTACAAAGGACGTGTGTCTATAGAACTACTTGTGTGACTGAAACTGTGATTTACAAAGGACGTGTGTCTATAGAACTACTTGTGTGACTGAAACCGTGAGTTACAAAGGACGTTTGTCTACAGAACTACTCGTGTGACTTACAATAGCGATTTACAGAGGACTTTTGTCTATATAATTACTTGTGTTACTAAACGTATGTGGCAGGGGACTTCCAAAGCAGCTCTTCTCTTTCTTGCAGAGGTCCAGACAGCTCGTGAGCAAGGACGAGACTAGACCGCGCGTGAACAAGGACAGGCTATCGCACGAAAGACAATTCTACGTGTGATGGACAATTCTACGCGTGAAGAAGGACAGGTGTACGTGTGGAGGACAGATCTATGCGTGAAGAAGGACAGGTGTGCGTGTGAAGGACAGATCTATGCGTCAAGGACAGGTGTACGTGTGAAGGACAGATCTACGCGTCAAGGACAGTTCTACGCGTGAAGGACAGGTTTCGGACTCTAAAAGGCTGATGTCGACAACAGGCTAGCAATGGTGACGGACTGAGTGTCTACGTAGGTCGAGACAAATAACACGTACACTGGTGAAGGATTGAGTGTCGACGTGGGTCGAGACAAATAACACGTACACTGGTGAAGGATTGAGTGTCTACGAGGTCGAGACAACTAACACGTACACTGGTGAAGGATTGAGTGTCTACATAGGTCGAGACAAATAACACGTACACTGGTGACGGACTGAGTGTCTACGTAGGTCGAGACAAATAACACGTACACTGGTGAAGGATTGAGTGTCTGCTAGGTCGAGACAACTAACACGTACACTGGTGAAGGATTGGGTGTCTACGTAGGTCGAGACAAATAACACGTACACTGGTGAAGCATTGAGTGTCTACGTAGGTCGAGATAAAATACCACAATGATGAACTCTTGAACATTCGTGTACATCTAGAATATTTTATTCGCATAAAACGTGCAGACACGCGTCACTTCGTGAAAGTTGTTTTCCACAAGCTACACTATCTGAAAGCTTAGACACGTATGAGTTCAAACGTAAAAGTTTCCACTTTTTCTAAGCTGACCGACATCAGAATGCATGATCCATTGCCCCAAGTGGCCCTGATGTTTGTGGTGAAGTTCTCTGAGACTAGGGTGCGCACCAAGGGCAAGCATCGCAAACTGAAAACCGCCTCAAGCACAGCTGTGACGGTCATGGGGTTCAACAAGTGGTGTGCTCCATGGCAGTTGAAATTCTGAACTGCACAGAAAGGCGTGGTGCGAGAATTCAGTAATGTACACTACATGCAATGGAGTAATCTGCTCTCCATAGTTGTAAGCTATCCAATAGTAACGGGGACCTCGTGTTCAAAAGCAAGGCTCAGACAAGCACAGTGTGTGTACAGCCAACCGCCTTGCACACTTTCCTCTGGCGCTACACAATTTCCAAAGACTCGGTTTAGCCCGTATGCAAAGAGAGCAGAGCAGGATGTCAGGCAGGAGTCCACCACCTCACCGTCACGCTGAGCTGCAGCCAATCGCAGACCTGTTTGGGCCACTCTCCCAAGTACGCATGCGCACTGCTTCTTCCGGTCAGAGCGGTTCACGAGAGGGAAGGCTGGCATCGAGCGGGTCCGAGCAGCAGCGGTTTTCCACCCAGACTTGCCGAGGAGCGAGGCGGGGGACTGGCGGAGACATCGACCTTCACGCCAACCGCCACGCGCAAGACGACGGCGACGATGATGTTGTTGGTAAGTTACGTTTGAAACCTGCAAGTTTCCACCTGCCACCACGTGATGACTCACCCGTCGTCACAGTGCTTAAAACCCCGTTGCCACTTTGCAGTACTCACGTCGACACTGTAATACCCCGTTACCACCTTGCAATACTCATGTCGACACTGTAACACCCACTTCCCTGGCTGGTAACGCTAGAACTGAGGACGATAATTAATCGATTCTTGGCTGTCTTTCCTGTGTGTGTGTGTGTGTGTGTGTGTGTGTGTGTGTGTGTGTGTGTGTGTGTGTGTGTGTGTGTGTGTGTGTGTGTGTGTGTGTGTGTGTGTTATGAAAGACATTTGACACGGCCTTCTACAGAATATAATCATGCGGTTCAGGATAGCACACACACCATCATGGAAGGCATGGAAGACCAAGTACCAGAGCCATGACCAGGTCTGTGACACCTCCATGACCAGGCCCAAAACCAGAGCCATGACCAAACCAGATGTGACTAGAACTGATCCACTCAGAGAGAGAGAGAGAGAGAGAGAGAGAGAGAGAGAGAGAGAGAGAGAGAGAGAGAGAGAGAGAGAGAGAGAGAGAGAGAGAGAGACGCACTCTCACACACACACACACACACACACACACACACACACACACACACACACACACACACACACACACACACACATAGAGTAGAGGTGGATGTCGCTCCATATACGCGTACTTCGTCGATCGACCAAGTGTTTTGCTCTGTCCATTAACTGGCAACAATTGTGTGTTTTCAGACATGCACCCGAACTGCACAGCTTTAGTGACCAGCAGCTCCCGCTATGCTCAACCAGCGGCCTTACAAGGTCTGTCCACGCCTGCTGCTGCAGCAGACCAGCCACTAAGCACACTGCAGGATCTAGAGGAGCTGCATGTCAAACTCCGCCGTGGCTTTTGGTCTCACTAGGTCTTGGTAATTTCCCTCTTGACCTAGGTCCGACAATTGTCATTGTTAGTCAAGGTCATCGTGTTACCTAGTAGGTCTAGGTTGATGTACCTTTTTCTTTTCTTTTCTAGCTCTAGCTTTGCAAGGTCGCCATATAACCATTAGAACCACTTCCGGCCTTTGGAAGACAAAATTATGCTGACAACAGAGCACTAGAAAGGGGTCTGGGACACCAGTGTTAGAAACAGGGCCCGTGACACCCCTGTTACAAACAGGGTCTGTGAAACCCTTGTTAGAAACGGGATCTGTGACACCCCTGTTAGAAACGGTCTGTGAAACCCTTGTTAGAAACGGGGTCTGTGACACCCCTTTTAGAAACAGGGTGTGTGACACCCCTATTAGACAGGGATCTGTGACCCCTCCCTGTTAGAAATGGGTCTCTGACACCCTTGTTATAAACGGGGTCTGTGACACCCGTTTTAGAAACAGGTTGTGTGACACCCCTATTAGACAGGGATCTGTGACCCCTCCCTGTTAGAAATGGGTCTGTGACACCCTTGTTATAAACGGGGTCTCTGGCAGTCCCTATTAGAAACAGGGTCTGTGACACCCCTTTTAGAAAGGGGTCTGTGACACGCCTCTTAGAAACGGAGTCTGTGACACCACTGTCAGAAACAGGGGTCTGTGACACGCCTCTTTGAAACGGAGTCTGTGACACCACTGTCAGAAACAGGGGTCTGTGACACGCCTCTTAGAAACGGAGTCTGTGACACCACTGTTAGAAACAGGGTGTGCAACTCCTCTGTTAGAAACAGGGTGTGTGACTCCCCGGTTAGAAACAGGGTGTGTGACTCCCCGGTTAGAAACAGGGTGTGTGACTCCCCTGTTAGAAACAGGGTGTGTGACACCCCTGTTAGTCAGGGGTCTGTGATTCCCTGTTAGAAATGGGTCTGTGAAATGGGTCTGTGAAATCTTTGTTAGAGACAAGGTCTGTGACACTCCATTTAGAAAAGTGTCTGTGATAGCCCTGTTAGAAACGGGGTCTGTGACACCCCTGTTAGAAAGGGGTCTGTGACACCCCTGTTGCAAAGGGGTCTGTGACAGCCCTGTTAGAAACGGGGTCTGTGACACACTTGTTAGAAATGGGCTCTGTGAGAAACGGGGTGTGTGACACCCCTCTTGGAAACGGGGTGTGTGACATCCCTGTTAGACAGGGGTATGTGACCCCCTGTTAGAAATGGGTCTGTGACAACCCTGTTAGAAACAGGATCTGTGACACCCCTGTTAGAAACAGGGTCTGTGACACCCCTGTTAGAAAGGGGTCTGTGACACCCTGTTAGGGGTCTGTGACACCACTGTTAGAAACAGGGTCTGTGAAACCCTTGTTAGAAACGGGATCTGTAACACACCTGTTAGAAAGGGGTCTGTGACACCCTGTTAGAAATGGGTCTGTGACGCCCCTGTTAGAAACAGGGTCTGTGAAACCCTTGTTAGAAACGGGGTCTGTAACACACCTGTTAGAAAGGGGTCTGTAACACCCCTGTTAGAAACGGTGTCTGTGACACCCCTGTTAGAACAGGGTCTGTGACACCTCTGTTAGAAACGGAGTCTGTGACACCCCTGTTAGAAAGGGGTCTGTGACACACCCTGTCAGAAACGGGACTCTCGCAGACAGGTCAATTGAATTGTTGACATTTATTCTCAGTGCTGTTGATGAAGGTCTGAATATTGTCTATTCTGTCGTTTTAATTCTGAGATTCTATCACTCCCACAGTGGGGTATTATGGACGCAGAAATTGCAATATTCTTTGTTGAGAAGCCAGAACTGTCAAAGCTCAGGTCAGAATATAGCCACGCATGCTTCGCCTACTGCCAGGAATTTCCTCCTCTTCCTAATCGCTGTACCTTCCTGGTCCAATTACCTTGAGTTTTTTTTTCTTTTCTTCCAAATTCTCTCGCACCTTTTTGATTGCGTTAGTTTTGGCTAACGCGGTTTCCCGTGTGGTTCTTGGGAATTAAGTGGGTCACCCTGCTCATAGTCACCAGCGATTTTAGCAGGTTCCCGTCGTGAGTGCCTGCGGAGTATGATTATAGGTCCGGAAACATCTGTCATGGTGCAGTGATAGATATATAGCTGTTTGGGATTTGACGGTGTAACTATGATTATAGGTCCGGAAACATCTGTCATGGTGCAGTGATAGATATATAGCTGTTTGGGATTTGACGGTGTAACTATGATTCAAACAAACTTTTGAATTAGTTCCTGATGCTTTGAACTGGGGTAAAATAATTCTGAATGTGTGATTCGTCCTGGTGTGACCCAATGTGCTGACGGGATGTTAGAATCCCAGAGCTAACAACTAACCAAAGATGACTCACAAATAGCAGTTTGCTTTTTCTTCAGCGGTACTAATTAGCTAGGGTGATTAACCCTCCCTTTCCTCTCCCCTATCGCACCCCCTGCTCATGTCAGACCACCAAGTTAGGATGATTAACCCTCTCCTTCCTCTCCCATTTCCACCCCCTGCTCAGGTCAGACTACCTGGTTAGGATGATTAACCCTCCCTTATTCTCCTTTATCGAGTCCCTTACTTAGGTTACACGTTTCACAGAATGTTGACTTTTATGCAGGATTTGTTAATTTTCAGCTGTCTTTTTCGAGTACTACATTTTGTCACTTACATATACATACAATATCACACAAATGCCAAAACAATTACACGTTGATGATAAACAATCAGTTGGTTTTCAATCTAGGAAACGTTTTCGTAATTCTTTGAGATAATATTTTCTCTTTTGCCTTTTTTGCCTTTAAAATAATCTTTGCTTTGTCCATATTCCTTTTGTTTCATCTGCTAAGTTTTTAACTACTCTGCCAAACTTCCGGGAAATGTTTTTCTACATGTGCTACCTTATTAAGACATGAGAACTGTGTTCTGTCACAGAACTGTGTTGGTTCTCACAGTCACTGTTGTTAACGTATCTATTTATATAACATTTCTTGTTGATATCGACTCTGACATGAGGTAACGGCACTAACATTCATTTAACGACAAGAAGTGTTATATAATTTTGTAAGTGACTGATTGATGATCGCTATTATATAGCGCTGTTCTCCGCTCTCGGGCAGACTCACTGCACTTTTGTATCATGTGAGTCTAAATGAGTGACTAGCTTTTTATAGCGCATTTTGAACATCCATCGAAGTAGTGTGCTTACAGTACTGTTTGGTTGTTACATGGCTGGTACCACGTGAACCTGCTGCCGTCTGGGCGCGTTCTGTGTACACCATACAACCATTCACCAATAAATGTCGCGTCACTCATGCAAAGTCACATAGACAGGGTGCATACGTGTTTAGCTGTAACCTGCCACCTGCATTTTTGGCAGAATGATCGTTTACGTGCTACTGCAGTAACATGGGGGTGGAACAGATGCCGAAATAAGAGTCAGCACAGAAAGTAATGTTGACCCTGGAGAAGAAAACTCTCCCGCTGCTCCTGCCGGGAATCGAACCACGATATGTGTCCGATATGTATTACATGTAATGTTCTTGTTTCCATTAGCGGTAATCCTAACACACGTGTACGCAAGGTTCTCTCTCTCTCTCTTTCTCTTTTCTCTCTCTCTCTCTTTCTCTCTCTCTCTCTTCTTTTCATTGGTCTACGCGCCATTGTTATTTGAAAGGCCCCCCCCCCCCTTTTTATTGTTGTTTCTGCCTCTTAATCCTCACATTAATATGAGTAATTTAGGTCTGTAATTTCGCCCTGGTATAACCGTAATGCTTGACTGGGCGTAAAACACCAAGTTACTTACATGCTTAGGCCTGTAATTATCGACCCCCCCCCCCCCCGCCCCCCACTCCCCCTCCTTTATTATCGATAATCATAATGATTGTCTACGCAACCTATTTGTGTGTATATGTCTGTTTGCTGTTGTCATTTGAATACTTGTTGTTTCTACTTTTTGTTTTTGTTTTTTTCTCTCCACTGTCATCATGTATCTGGACCATATTTCTCATCATCATCATCATCATCTCTTATCATGCTTAGAATCAGATTTGAGATCATTATTACCACCGTTGTCACTGATAACTGCTATGGCAGACAGAGATGTTAGTGTTTAAATATGTAGCGTATTGGCATGCAGTTTAGTAAGGGCAGATTGTAAGAATAGTCAGTTGCCTAAAATCTTAATCCTGCTGTAATAAAATTCTGAGGTCTCGTGTGTTTTTCCGTCTCATCTAATGACATCCCACATCATGCACCATTGCAAATATATTTCTGTTCTTCAGAACACTAGTTTTCAGGAAAATTGCTCACAGGCTATTGACTCACATAACAAGAGTCCCGTGTCATCAAGCTGCTTGACTGCGTCACAGACATGTATGGTCACTGGCAGAACTTTTGAAACTGGGTCGGCCTTGTCTAGTCACAGGGAAATGCATTGTGCACCAGTCAACGGCTGCGCTCTGAGGCCAGTGGATTGTGGGAAATGTTTGTCATGAGGTGACGAAAAGGGAGTGAACAAAAGCCACAGCCAGCTGGTAGATAACCGTCAGTTTTTTATTTGTACACGCCTCATATTACACGCACGTCAGCCTCGTGCTGCAGTTCTCCTCGAAAGCTTCTTCACCACCTGAAAGTAGATCGAATTTCATTCCTCCCGCCGTCTGCCTGTGTATAATCTGTCCGTTCATTGCTTGAAGAAATGGTTTACCCTGAGATATTGCCCATGTTTTGGATTGTCTGATTAAAACAAGCGTTCTTTTCAACCCTTTGTCTTTGACTTTGTTTCACAGCCAAGGCCATCACCTTTGCCTCAGGTTTTGTTTGTAGGTTATTATGTAATTAGCACTCGACTAGCTGATCCATACATGACACGGTGTCAGTAACTCAGTCATCCACATCACAATGTACAATGGGGGGGGGGGGGGGGCGCGTAGAAATAGGGGAATACAATGTATTGTACAATGTGCAATAGGGGAGAGAAAGTGGGGAATATGGGGGGTGGGGGGGGGGCGTAGAAAGAGGGGAATACAATGTACAGCGGGGGATATAAAGTGGGGAATATGGGGGGGGGTGGGGTAGAAAGATGGGAACACAATGTACAATGTACAACGGGGGATAGTGGGGAATATGGGGGTGGGGGGGGGGCGTAGAAAGAGGGGAATACAATGTACAATGGGGGATAGAAAGTGTGGAATATGGGGGGGGGGGGGGGGGCGTAGAAAGAGGGGAATACAATGTACAATGGGGGATAGAAAGTGGGGAATATGGGGGGGGGGGCGTAGAAAGAGGGGAATACAATGTACAATGGGGGATAGAAAGTGGGGAATGGGGGGGGGGGGGGTAGAAAGAGGGTAACTTGATGCTTTTTTTACAGGGCTGGTTTTACTAACTTTGTTTTTACAAGACATGCTCTCTCTTGCTTTGCCCTGTATTTTAATAATATTCTCGAAAGCTATTTCTTTCAGTAAGTTCCTTATGCATTGCTAGTACAGTCCATCTTACCCTTCTGTAGACTTTCCCCATTTCCAATACGTACCTTTACACAAGGACACAGAGTTCGAAGTCAACCGACAGACAGAACACCAGGACGGGAAACACACTGAACAACCTATGGTTTCAACACACACTCGGACACACATGACCTTCACGCCAAGAATCACTGAGATGTTGTTATACCGTTTACACCTTTATTTCCATACACGCTGGAGTAAATATTCTAAAAGTTAATAAAACGGCTCATTCAAAATAAGAATAAAAGCGATTGATCATACCTATTCCTATAGATGGACGAATAACAATTCCCAGTGAAATATTTATTTTATTTTATTTATTTAAAAAAAGGAAATCCCCAGGAAAGCTTTCACTGTTCAGAAAATAATCCAAAGAGTCAAAGCGTCCAAGAATCCACAGAAAGACAGAAAATCCAACGTGAAACGTATAAGGAGTCCAAGAATCCACAGAAAGGAAGAAGAATTCACGAAGTCAATCACCTTGTTTTAGAATCCGAAAAGTAGTCTCTCTTCGTTAAAACAAATTCCGTCTTTTATAGTGTTTTCGTTGTTATGTGACGTCAATGTGACGTTGCTTTCCTATCAACCTTCATTCTTCTACTATTTCGGCGCATTTACCGAAACCTAAGTACAAACTTTCCTTCATTATTTCCACCAAATATTACTACGCAGGGTGTACGCCATCATAGTCCCTCAACTACCTCCTGGTCATTACCATTCGTCCGCTGGACGCGTGAGGGGCTCCTCGTGCGGCGCTCAGTTCATTTCCTTATCAGGACAAAGGTCCCTGGCAGTCTTGACCCCTTTTCCCTGGCTATTTCGGTTATCATTCCTAACCTACACTGTTCTGTACCAACCTTCGCTTGGTCCTATTACGTATTAATTCTGACCAATCTTGCTCTGTACAAGCGCTAGCCTGTACCCGTAATCTAGAAACCGAAGTAGGTCTACCTCTCATATTCTTTTTACTTTATTTTATATATTACCATCCCATGTACCACATCAATATTTTTGCTCTGTAATATCAGGGCCGCCCCTCGAAAAAAACTGTCCCAGTTTTCCGAATGAAAATATATATATACTAACCTACACACTACTACGAAGAATAATAACTCACGGTATTACTATAAGATCTAGGAATCAGGCATGATCATCACTTTGTGCATGAATGACAAACGGCGGGGTGAACTGGGATAAGGGAAGTTTATCTGAGGATCGGGATGGGACGGGGTTGGAAGGCCAAATGTGGCTCGTAGATGCAATCGGATAATTTTGATGATGGTGTGGATGCGATGGCGAGGCGTTGTCGATGAGACGACGGTTCATGGTGCCTGGATCCTTGGCAGGAAGTTGTGGTGGCGTCGAATAACGCAATTGTTCCTGGTGGTGTGTTGTGAAAAACACAGGCTACAGTGTTTGTGAAGGTATTCCATATGAACCCGTTCCTTGGTAGCACCGCACACATAATAAGTATAGTCAGTGGATTGCGATGGGGATCCTGGAGATGCCAAAGATTACCATGCACTGTAGAGCAGGTGACGCAGGTAAAGTCCGGGACTGGGTAGTGCACCGGTTGTGCATTACGGCATAAAAAGAGTCCGGGAGCCGAATGATACACAGTCTGGGTACACAGTACAAAGGAAGTCCTGGGCTGAATGGTGCTCAGTTGGTCGGTCACTGCGGGAGTATTCCGTTCTCCAGACCGACAATGTGCGACACACACGTAGCTGTAGGAGGGTGTGGGAGTTCTGGAATAGTTCATGACACCAAACGTCGTCGGTTGATCGGCTGGAGGATGCGTTGACCGGAGGAAGAGGTAACCGTCATCCTAGAACTATCCGATTACTGGGGGTGGGCTATTAGGGGGAGGAAAACGACAACAGATTTGTCGGAAGGGAGGACGTCGTATGTCATTGATGCACTCCAAAAAAGAAGAAGAAGGAATATGTATATGCGTAGTATTAAAAAAAAAAATTATCCTAAAAATATCAATAGATTATAGACTCTCATATCGTAGGGTCAATTAAATATTTCCGAAAGCACACCTAAGACATTACTCAAAGCATGTAAAACATAAGCGGTGAATGCACACAAAATATAAAGTAACAACGAATTCATCATAATAAAAAGGAAAGGTTAAATCAAAATTATGTAAATTCATCAGGAAAAAAAAAATGAACAAGGCATGTACACCATACAATCTGCTTGTGTGTGCGTGTGTGGATGTAGGCGTGTATGTGCCGGAAGGTGTTGGTGCATGTAAAAATTTGGGTTACGGTGTGATGAAATCGGTGCGATGTGGGCGTGCATGCGTGGGCGTGAATCTTCATACGTTAGTAGTAAGCATAGCTGAGGAATAGCTGAATTGGGTTCATGTTACTATGTTCTGTTCAACATACACAAATAATATCGAGGGGTGCGCAAGGTTTCTCCTTATTAAATCGGAACTTGTAATCGCGGGGAGGGGGGGGGGGGGGGGGGGGCTGCCAGGAAGCCGGTACACAGGGACTGGCATCGACTGAAAGGCCACTCGAAGATTTAATACACTGTACACACACAATCCATCGTAGCGGAATAAATCATAGTCCGGGGCTGGCAAAATCGGTGGTAAGGGTAGTGTCAATCACACGAGTCGTAATCCAGGAAAAGGAGAGTCCAGAGTTTGGGACTACTGCCCCAGTCCATGGGTCATCGGCACACAACAGGGAAACACAGTATATAATCCGAGTGGAATGCTGTGGCGACTGAATTATTAAAACGCGTCTGTATATAATCCAATCGAGGTCACACACGTCGAAGGCCAGAATGGATGATGATTGTTCATGCTTATTCACGTTCCAATATGGAATAAAGCAGACCAAATATAAGATACTAGCATAAATAAACCTATATACCATTAATAGTAATTAAAACATTACCATTGATCATATTGAATATCAATATTAAATTATGAGAGAAAAAATAAATATGCATCAACAAGTGGCGTTTCAGATCGGAACGGGGTGGGGATAATAGAAACCTTGCACACGCTCTCAGCAATTGTTCTCACATTGTATACACAGCAAAGGGAAAACAACATCAAGACAAAGGCATCCATAAGCCATTAAATATGAGGAATTATACATACATAACATCAATCCTGTTTGTGTGGTGGGTGGAGTACGTTCTTTTAAATGCATAAAAAGTGGATTATCACTGAAACGATTGGCTGAGGAGTACACCCACAAAAAAAAAAGGGGGCGCCTGTATATGAGGCTAAAGGAAGATACGAGTATGAAATAAGTATTGAATAAGTGTTTGTGTGGTTGCGTGATCGGTATAGCGGTGGCGGTTGGCTGGGGTGGGGGTGTGGGGGTGTGGTGGGGGGCGGGTGTGTGATGAGAGGGAACGAACCGAAGTGGGGTTCAGTCAACATCAGGTAGTTCATGGTCCTTGAGGGAGGGATACATGGAAGTGTCTGGTGTGACGGGGATTAGATAGTCGTCCTGGGGAGCGGAGGGTGAGCGGGGAGGAGAGGGTGAGAGTGTTGTCGATTCAAGATGAGGTTTCTTGAGATAGGTAGCAGTATCGCCATGCTTGATTTTGATGAAAGCGGTATAGTCTGCTTTTTGTATTTTACGAAGCTGATACGTCTCCCAGATTGAGAGCTTGATTGTCCGAGGGACAGCGACTTCCTGGTTAGTCTTCTTGTCCTTGAGGGTTAGGAAGGGCCAGGTGAGACGGAGCTCACCCCAAAGCCAATGAATGGGAATGATGGTCATAGTGCGAAGCCAAGAGGGAGTGGGAATGCAATAGTCACCCGGACATTTGGCGACGCTGCAGAGAAACACGTTAACGCGGCGAGTAGTGCCACAAACTTCCAGGTAAATTTCCGAAGTGTAGCGGAGGGAGCGGATGATGAGGCGAAAATGAATGACGAGGACAACGATGAGCAAGAGACAAATGAAGGCTTGGGTACTGACAATGGAATGGTCAACAGGGGTAAATGAGCTAACTTTGAATGTGGAGGCCGTTAGGGGATTGTCAGCGGTATCCGGGGCGGTTGGGGCATTGGGATCTATCCAGGTCAGGGGAGGGTACATGCCGCGAACGGCAGGAAGACCGGCGGTTGAGGCTAGAGCGATGACAGTTCGAAGTTTCTGACAAGTAACGAACAACACAAATGATAGAAAGAGAGACAAGCCAAAAGAAATGTAAGCCAGTAAGTGCGGTAGAGTCCATGACGAGTCGTCAGTGTTGTCCATCTGTGTCAACAGGAAGGCGTCTAAGGCTGTGCGATAGACGGGTTTGCCTTGCTTCATATGATTAGCAATAGAATTTAGGTCCATTTTTAATTTGTGTTTTTTTGCGTCAGGGCTTCGTACTTGTTTGTATTAATGTGGAGAGGTGGAATGGAATATGGAAGTGAAGAACCGTACCATTTGTCAGCGTTAGACGTAGATAGTCGGGAGTCGTTGAAAAATTTCTGGAGCAAAGCCAAATTAACACCAGGATTTGTGACAATGGAAACGTCCAACCTTTCCTGACATGCTGCCAGACGCGGGGAGAAACTAAAAGAGCCTGCCAGTAACGAACAAAAGCAGGGCACTACCAGCATGCAAAAGGTACAACCAGGACGCTTCAGGACCCGGCGATTACACGTGAAAATAAGGTCTGAAATGTGTGTCAAGAGCAAATGACCTTCGTCCAGTTCGATAACAGAGGGGACAATGACGGACTCCTGAAATTCGAAGTGACACAGTTCTTGAATGCGATCTTTAAAGAACATCGCCTTGGCACAAGAAGGTTCCGTGAGAGCTTGATGAGGAAATTTATCTGGACAGGAAATCATATGTCGACCATGGCACAATGCCATTTGAGACGCCGAAATTTCAATAATATACCGCTCATCAGTGGAGATAGCAACATAATCTGGGAGTTTGGTAACTCTAGTGCCATGAAGACTGGAATCGTTAAAAGGCACAGGGAAGGTGAGGATGTGATAGAGGTTGAATCTAGTGGCAGTAGAAGCGACTGGAATTTCAACGATGACCAAAATTTGTTCTGTTTGCCCTGCATACAGGACATTTGCTGAATGATAGTAGTAACGTGGCTGTTTGTGTACTACCTCAAAATCAGGATGGTTCTTATCCAACGTGTCTTGCACCATTTGTAAGGCTTGAGTAAGCGTGTCATGGTCAATTAAGATGGGGGAAAGTTTGCGTTGCAATAACGCATTGACACCAAGGAGGAAGGTATCGAGTGTACGTTCTAAACGTACTACTTGTTGTAATTTCGTGAGGAGAACGGGAACAAGGGATAGCACTGAACGTTGAATGGCATAATTTCGGAGATCTTGGCGATATATGGTTTTGGTAATATTAAGAATATTAGAATGGGCCGTGGCGATGGTTTCCATCAGGTTATTCATACGCTCATTAGAGGTTTTCATGAAGGAGGATAGTTTCCCTGTCGTGGCGATAGCACCAGCAGTCATAGATAGTTGCATAGAATAGAGTTTGTCTACATGTTGTTTGAGCTTCTTAACGGCCGACACTGTGGCAACGTCAAAGAGAGAATTAGCTAGGTCGCCGACGAAAGAAAACGGCGCACGTCTAGAACGAGAATTGGAAGAAGGAGGGGGTTGTTCGCGACCGAGCATTTGTTCGATAAGACGAAAGGTGGCCTGAACATCCTGACTAACGTTGGCAGAAAGACGATTGAATTCCGTAAGCAAGAGAGAGCGAAAGGTACAGAAAAAGTCTGTAACATTGCCACAGGGTCCAACGGGTATTTGGGGAAATAGCAATGGCGGAAGGCGAATCTCGAAGGTGTGAGTCCAGGGGTCCACGTCGTTGAGAAGTTGGCCATGATGGCGGAAGGAAGCGCCGTAGTGGAATCGGTTGACCGACTCCAGGCGTTGAAATGCTGGACATGTTGCCAGGAGCGTGAGGAAGATCCCCACGAAGAGAATTGACATTCTTGAGAATTTCTGAAACAAAAAGATGACTGCACTCGCTGATGAAAGTGGTAAAGAGCAGTGAAATAGAGCTGGTCTGCCGAATCGTGTGCCGTCCCATGTGTAGTGCAGCGGAAACTGAGGTGGCGTCACCCGCCTGTGTTGGCTGAAAGGTGCCGTTGGCAAAAGGAGTGACGTTTATATTGATAGCCCAGGGCCAGGAGAGGGGGAGGAAGGGGGGGGGGGGGGGTTGTATCATTGCAGGAGCGTCGGTATTTGTCTAAAGAAGGAACAGGTTGTAGAAGGAAATGAATAACAAACCACTAATGAGGTGTGACTAAAAGATATACCTCAAAGGGAGAGAAGGAATTAGGGAAGGGTCGAGAGACGAACACAAAGGATCTAGTGAGGTGACAAAATAGAGGGTTTACTGAGGGGAACAGAACAAGGCAGGCGCCCATAAAAAAAAGTATTCTCCGCTTGGAGAGTTAAGTTGGTTCTTCTTCTTCCCTTTTGTTTGTTTGTTTGTTTGGGAACAATTATTATATATGTATTTCCGTAATGTCTTGAAGTTATGATTTATATTATTATGATTATGAATAAAATAATTATGCATTACCAACCTTATATATATATAGATACAAAAGGAATGTTATAACATTGTACTTAGGCACTCATTTACACCTTTAATCGTATACGCCTGTCTGGCGCAACACTGTGCCTGTAGTAAAAGTTTCAAATGATATTACATTTATGTACATTGTACAACGCCATTTCAAATCACCAATCATTTCCCACAGTAAAATGTGGCGGTTCGACATGGGCGAAAGAGCAGAGGAACTGTAGATGTACACACAGAATATGAGATAGGGGGACATGGGCAAGTGGGTTAACTAAAATGGACTGCCAGCGCTTAGTCCAGAGCATACTGTTAGTACGAAAAGTCCGAAAAAGTGTCGCCGTAAATGTAAGTAATAAGAACATAAATACGAGGCGGTGAAAAGGAACTCTCTTTGTACTGGTAATAAAAACTAAACATTCACATAGTCATGGTCCTTAATACAGGTTGGAACCGTTGCTTTGGATATCCAAAAATTATAGCGGGACTACCCACGCTGAGTCCTTGTTGTGAAATGTGTGTATTAGCAAACGTAATATAGCAGTATGTAGCCCGGAAGCAAAATCCGGCAATGTGCATGGATTATCATGCATAGTACTGGGGTGAAAGGCAGTGGTTGTGCCTGTAACAACAACATTAAACGCATGTATTGGGACTGCCAGCGCTTGGTCCCTATTTGTTGAATGTGTATTGTAGAAAAACGTTGGCGTCGAAGCCAGTAATGTAAAAGAATTGACTCTGTATAACTCAGTAATATGTGTAGACTGCCAGCGCTTGGTCCTTGTAGTGGCACTCAATTATATATTGACGGGAAAACAATGTGAAAACGCGGTGAGAATGGAACGACTGGACACAATAAGACTGCCAGCGCTGTGTCTTAATCAATTTCCTCTGCATAGAGCCTATTGTACAGTAAAGGTAGGCTTATGAAAAGGAAAACTTTGGTCTGAATGGAGACGCTTTGGCTATTACGCCTACTACCTCAAAAGGGTAAACATGAGTGAGTCGAGAAGGCTGCCGCGCGCACGGGCACCGCAGAAGGCCGGCCGTCGGGCACCACGTAACTGGCCAGTTTACGTGACTCCAATGAAGTGGGTCAGACAGGGTGGTTTCCCTGTCCGAGACACATGTAAGGAGTGTGCCGCGACAAGCGGTCAATGCGGCGCCCAGGCACGAACAACATCGCGACGCTCAAGTGACCAACCATAGGCGCACGAATAATTTAAAAAAACACACACCATTATATGAGCAACCGGCGTACTGGCGACATTGTTAAAAAGAGGCTATGAAACTAACAGTCACGGAAGGGAAAAATACAAAAGTTGGGAGACAGTGGGTAGACTTCAAAATGAGATATGTGCGTGTGGGCACTGCTGCTATAAAAATAACACATGGGTGGGAGTGGTAACGGGACAAGGCAGTGACGCGAGAGGAGAGGTATAGACAGATGGACCGAACTACTGCTAGTCCTCGAGCCACTGTTCGAGGCTAGTCCCTGGAGCGGCCTGTGGCGCATCCGGAAAGTCTAGCTCGTCCAGCAGCCTGTGAACGTCCTGAGAGTTGGACGCTATGGAGGACGAAGCAGAGTGTCCCGAGGAGGAAGACGCATGTGAGGCTTGATGAGCGGGGGAGTCGGTACGGGTGGAGGAGGGGGAAGGTGAGGAGCTAGGCGGTGGGGAGGGGAGGGGGGGCTGATGGGGGAATATGCTGGAGAGACTGGGGAATAGCGGGCGGATGAGTCTTGTTGCAACACCGAAGCCGTGAGCGCAAGGTCCAAAGCTTGCTCCAGAGTCTGGGGGCTCCGCAGCATGACAAACTTTGAAATTGGGGGTAAGAGACCTGCGACGATAGTCTCCATGATGTCCAGTGGTGCCTTGTTGAGGTGTTTGCCTTTTTGGTGCATGGATTGGAAGTAATCCTCAACGGATTCGTTCGGTTGCTGTCGGCGATCTTGAAATTGCCGAAGGAGGACCCACTTCATGGACTTGTGCGGTTGATAGCGTCTGAGCAACGCTGCGCAGAGCGCCTGATAATTTGCCTTTTCATCCGACGACAAACTATCGAACCATAGCTTGGCCTCTGAACAGTAAGGGAAGTATTACACCTTTCTGAACGTCGGGCCAACCTTGAAGTCGTGCATATTGATCAAACCGCTTAAGCCATAATTCGACGTCATCAGTAGACCTACCTTGGAAGGGCTCCGGCATGAGTGAGTGAGGGAGTTTCATGGTGGGGGTACCCGGGCTGTTGTCCTCAGAACTGACTGACATGATGGGGACAGAGGTGGGGGTGAAAACGTGTACGATGTCACCAGTGAACGGTGGTCTTAAAGAGGCAGAGGTGCCAAGCGGGACTGTGAAGGGGGGGGGGGGGGGGGGAGATTGGGGATGTATGGGGAGGTGGTGGGGTGGGGGTGGGGTGGCGAGGTTCAAAGAACGAGGTACTGTCAACTGTTGACGATGGATTGGAAATGACAATGGAGGGACTGAGGGGGTGATGTACACTGCCACCGGTAATACTGGGAATCTGAAAGTCTGAGTCTGAAACCTGGGGCTGATCCACTGCAGAGAAGGCAAATTCTTCGTCGTTTTCGTCGTCGTCTGAGGAAGTATCCGAGCCTATATATTGCGGTCTATCGTGTTTACGACCAGAGTGGGGTGGGGTGGACGGGTGTAAAAGATGTATAAAGGAGGGGCTAATTTCTGGCTGACGAGAGGGCAAAGAAAGAGGTGGTTCCAATTCGGCTAGTTGTTTTGTATATGCTCTGGTATGCGCCCGAGCACCAGAATTGGAGGGTGCCGTCGCGGAGGGGAGAGAGCGAGATTGCGACATGAAGGGGCAGACAAGCAGAAAGGTTAGGGCAACCTAGGACACTTACCTCCTTGACGCGTAGAGGAATGTCCCCAGGCAATAAGTAGACCGTAAGTGAACAGAGAAGGTAACCGAATTACCTAGTTTTGGCAGCGAGAGGTATAAGAGTAAGGACTGCATCTCCACCAAACTTTTACAGGGCTGGTTTTACTAACTTTGTTTTTACAAGACATGCTCTCTCTTGCTTTGCCCTGTATTTTAATAATATTCTCGAAAGCTATTTCTTTCAGTAAGTTCCTTATGCATTGCTAGTACAGTCCATCTTACCCTTCTGTAGACTTTCTCCATTTCCAATACGTACCTTTACACAAGGACACAGAGTTCGAAGTCAACCGACAGACAGAACACCAGGACGGGAAACACACTGAACAACCTATGGTTTCAACACACACTCGGACACACATGACCTTCACGCCAAGAATCACTGAGATGTTGTTATACCGTTTACATCTTTATTTCCATACACGCTGGAGTAAATATTCTAAAAGTTAATAAAACGGCTCATTCAAAATAAGAATAAAAGCGATTGATCATACCTATTCCTATAGATGGACGAATAACAATTCCCAGTGAAATATTTATTTTATTTTATTTATTTAAAAAAAAGGAAATCCCCAGGAAAGCTTTCACTGTTCAGAAAATAATCCAAAGAGTCAAAGCGTCCAAGAATCCACAGAAAGACAGAAAATCCAACGTGAAACGTATAAGGAGTCCAAGAATCCACAGAAAGGAAGAAGAATTCGCGAAGTCAATCACCTTGTTTTAGAATCCGAAAAGTAGTCTCTCTTCGTTAAAACAAATTCCGTCTTTTATAGTGTTTTCGTTGTTATGTGACGTCAATGTGACGTTGCTTTCCTATCAACCTTCATTCTTCTACTATTTCGGCGCATTTACCGAAACCTAAGTACAAACTTTCCTTCATTATTTCCACCAAATATTACTACGCAGGGTGTACGCCATCATAGTCCCTCAACTACCTCCTGGTCATTACCATTCGTCCGCTGGACGCGTGAGGGGCTCCTCGTGCGGCGCTCAGTTCATTTCCTTATCAGGACAAAGGTCCCTGGCAGTCTTGACCCCTTTTCCCTGGCTATTTCGGTTATCATTCCTAACCTACACTGTTCTGTACCAACCTTCGCTTGGTCCTATTACGTATTAATTCTGACCAATCTTGCTCTGTACAAGCACTAGCCTGTACCCGTAATCTAGAAACCGAAGAAGGTCTACCTCTCATATTCTTTTTACTTTATTTTATATATTACCATCCCATGTACCACATCAATATTTTTGCTCTGTAATACTTTACGCCCAGTCAGCCAGTGCGGTTATATGTGTGCGAAACAGAAAGAGGGGGATAGAGAGAAAGGGAGAGGGGAAGAAAAGGAGAGGCAGAAAAGACAAGAAAAAGAAAGGGGTGTGGGGGTGGGGGTGGGGGAATGGAGAGAGTGTCAAGATGCAAACTTACATACAACACTCAGCACCAACACTTTTGTACATGTACAAAATATGTTATTCAACACAGAATCAAATATAATATGTGCTTTAATCTGCTGCGTAAGATATCTTTCTTTGCTTAACCAGACCTTTTCACAATTCACCGTGGTATGTGTGCTTTCAAGACGCCTCCATTCTGGGAGTGCGGGTCAAAGATCCAGCCTGTAGAACGTGACAATGGGCCTGTGGCACCAGGGACAGCGCTCCACCCGGTCCACACAGTGCTGGCAGAGTGACCGGTGATGACAGTTAAAGGTCAGCACGTTGGCCCGCCTGACTCGGCACTGCACACAGAGCCGGACCACACCGTGCCCTTGCTGACCATTTCCAGGTCCTCTGTCGGCACCGTGCCCTTGTTCACCATCACGAGGACCTCTGTCAGCACCGTGGCGTTGCTGACCCTCACCAGGTCCTCTGTCAGCGTTCCACCCCAGCACTTGAATGAGGTCAGGCATAGTAGGGTCTGTTGAGAGAAGAAGCATATTCGATTTGCCAAAAAAGAGGAAGAAAGGAGGAACACAAAAGGAGAAGAAGGAAGAGGTTTCTGTGAACATCAAACGATACAGAAGAAGAAGAAGAAGAAGGGGGGAGGGGGCGGGCGGAGAAGGAAGAAGAGTTTGGGAAAAGGAAAGAAGCCGAAGAACTTGACGGTGATGCAAAAGGAAGTGGAGAAAGAGTTGAACAGTTCATGAACAGTTCATGAACAGAGTGACACACATGGTACTTGGACGATGGAACATAATGACATGAACTTTCAAATGACAAAAACCGACAAAAAGGCAACAGATCTTCTCTTGACCTTGGTTAATATTAAGGAGTGAGCATGTACATAGGGTTCTTATGCCTGCTTGCCACTGCTACTACCCGAGCGATGGCTGCATTCAGATGGGCAGTGAAAGGGGCCAGGTTAATGTCTGCGGAACGTGCGCGGCGCAAAGTCACGTGAAGACAGTGTCCACGACGGTAACCGCATCGGAAACAAAGCGAGCTACAGCTGAAGGCACTGTCAGCCATGTCCCTGAAGCAGACCACCACCTGTAGGTTATGCAACCAGCTGCCTTGGCAACAGAAAAGACCGATAGAGTGCGACAGACACACAGAGCGCGACAGACACAAAGACCAAGACGGACACAAAGACCGAGACAGACACACAGAGTGAGACAGAAACACAGAGCACGACAGACACAGAGTGAGACAGACACACAGAGCACGACAGACAGAGTGAGACAGACACACAGAGTGAAACAGACACACAGAGTGAAACAGACACAGCGAGATAGAATGCTAGAACGCTATTTACAGACGGAGAAGCAGACACAGCCAAACTGAAAGATCGACAGACTCACAGAAAGACGAACATGTACAGATTGAAAACCGACAGACGCAGATCGAGAGTGAAGTAGGACAGACAGAGCTGGACAGCAAAAACACACTGCCAGACGAAACGATCATTCACTTACTTCACTCATTCACGATCATTCACTTACTTGTAAACTGATCACTGAAATGAGTTCCTAAAAAAAAAAAAAAAAAAAAAAATGTGGTTTGAAACTAAAAAACAACATAGTTTTAATACATAACAATACAAGTAAAATATATTAGAATAATATGTAGCAGGTACTACAATAGTAGCCATAACTATAATAATGCCTACACAGAACGACACAAAAGATTAGTATATTATATTTACGATTTAAATTGTTCAAAAGCAATCTGAGACACGTGATAATAAAAGGTTTACTCTTTACTTAATGAAAATGTTTGCACACCATAGTACTAGGCCTACCGCTTAAGAAATAGTATGCATCTGTAGAGAATCGTTTTCTTTAAAACAGCGATAGCAGACATATAGGCCGCTATATACTCTGTAGGCCAGCAAGCGAGCGTGTTAATATGCTGGCACATGAAGCAAAGCGATATATTGCGAGCTGAGTCGGTAGGCTGCTGCCATGACAAAAAACGTCTCACTTGTCGAACTGAAGACCTGGCCCAGCGCCGGTGTGGATGCAGCGGAATCTCCCTCAGCCCTCTGCTCCACCTTCAGTCAAACAGGACAGAGGTCAGTGTAACACACCCGCGTCACCTTCAGTCAAACAGGACAGAGGTCAGTGTAACACACTCGGGCCACCTTCAGTCAAACAGGACAGAGGTCAGTGTAACACACTCGCGCCACCTTCAGTCAAACAGGACAAAAGTCAGTGTAACACACTCGCGCCACCTTCAGTCAAACAGGACAAAAGTCAGTGTAACACACTCGCGCCACCTTCAGTCAAACAGGACAGAGATCAGTGTAACACACTCGCGCCACCTTCAGTCAAACAGGACAGAGATCAGTGTAACACACTCGCGCCACCTTCAGTCAAACAGGACAGAGGTCAGTGTAACACACTCGCGCCACCTTCAGTCAAACAGGACAGAGGTCAATAACTGCCATTGTAACACACTCCCGCCACCTAATGGTGATCGACATACTATAACAACAGCAACAGATAATAATAATAAGAATAAGAATAAGAATAATAATACAGATTTCCAGAGTGGCTGGTCTGGCTTGAGGTGGAAGTGTTTGACAATGGCACCAGGACCACAACGTCACGACAACAAAGCAGGTGAAGGAGGAAACGGGAGGGGCTATCGAAAATACAGCCATTTTATACCAGGCAGCAACATGCGTGGTAAACATGACAAACAGTTCACTCTGAAATTCAACAGTGCGTGTTGAACAGATGGGTTCTGGGGGCTTGCTTGAATGGCGGCTTCGACTGGGAAGTACAGATGGCATACGGTAAGTTGGCTCCAGACCACGGGACCAGCATGTGAAAAGGATCTTTGACCAAAGGTTTTTGTTTTAATGGAGGGTACACAAAGAATGCTGCTGTCACTGGACGGAGTTGTTTCGATGGTGTACAGATCCACAAGACCTTGGAAGTTGGAAAGGTGTTCAGGATCAGAATCCGACATGGAAAAGTAACAGAGGGACAATGCAACCAGTGGGGTGAGTGCCAACTGGGAGTGATATGTCTGATTTGGGAGCTTTGGCTGTGAGAACACAATGTGGAGTGAAATGTCTGATTTGGGGGCTCTGACTGTGAGAACAAAATGTGAGTGATATGTCTGATTTGGGAGCTTTGACTGTGAGAACAAAATGGGAGTGATATGTCTGATTTGGGAGCTTTGACTGTGAGAACAAAATGTGGAGTGATATGTCTGATTTGGGGGCTCTGACTGTGAGAACAAAATGGGAGTGATATGTCTGATTTGGGGGCTTTGACTGTGAGAACAAAATGTGAGTGGTATGTCTGATTTGGGGGCTCTGACTGTGAGAACAAAATGGGAGTGATATGTCTGATTTGGGAGCTTTGACTGTGAGAACCAAATGTGAGTGATATGTCTGATTTGGGAGCTTTGACTGTGAGAACAAAATGTGAGTGATATGTCTGATTTGGGAGCTTTGACCGTGAGAACAAAATGTGAGTGATATGTCTGATTTGGGGGCTTTGACTGTGAGTCTTGCAGCATGTTGGTCTTGCTGGTCCTCGAAGGGGAGTGAGAGTAATATATGTCTGATATGGAAACCTTGACTGTGACTCAATATATGTCTGATCTAGAAACCTTGACTGTGAATCAATATATGTCTGATGTGGAAACCTTGACTGTTAATCAATATATGTCTGATGTGGAAACCTTGACTGTGAGTCAATATATGTCTGATCTAGAAACCTTGACTGTGAGTCAATATATGTCTGATGTGGAAACCTTGACTGTGAAACAATATATGTCTGATGTGGAAACCTTGACTGTGAGTCAGTATATGTCTGATGTGGAAACCTTGACTGTGACTCAATATATGTCTGATGTGGAAACCTTGACTGTGAATCAATATATGTCTGATGTGGAAACCTTGACTGTGAGTCAATATATGTCTGATCTAGAAACATTGACTGTGAATTAATATATGTCTGATCTGGAAACCTTGACTGTGAATTAATATATGTCTAATCTGGAAGCTTTGACTGTGAATCAATACATGTCTAATCTGGAAGCTTTGACTGTGAATCAATATATGTCTGATCTGGAAACCGTGACTGTGAATCAATATAATGATGTCTGATCTGGAACCTTTGACGGAGAATCAACATATGTCTAATCTGGAAACCTTTACTGTGAATCAACATATGTCTGATCTGGAAACCGTGAGTGTAAATCAACATCTGTCTGATTGGAAACCTTGACTGTGAATCAACATGTGTCTGTTCGGGAAACTTTGACTGTGAATCAGTATATGTCTGATCTGGTAACCTTGACTATCAATCAACATACGTCTGATCTGGAAACCTTGACTGTGAATCAATATACGCCTGATCTGGAAACCTTGACTGTGAATCAATATACGCCTGATCTGGAAACCTTGACTGTGAATAAATATACGCCTGATCTGGAAACCTTGACTGTGAATCAATATACGCCTGATCTGGAAATCTTCACTGTGATTCAATATATGCCTGATCTGGAAACCTTGACTGTGAATCAAATATAATAATAATAAAAGAGGATTTCTAGGTCGCTCATCAATCAAACTAGGTGGCAGCACAGGGCGCTTTACAATAACACTAACGACACTCACACACACACACACACACACACACACACACACACACACACACACACACACTCACACTCACACACCGGTAAATGCGCGCGCGCGCGCACACACACACACACACACACACACACACACACACACACACACACACACACACACACACAGAGTGTCGGACGAGGGGATGGGCACTGCAGGGCTGTGAAAAACAGTTTAGAAATAATTATTAGACAGGTGCGTCTTGAGGGCGGCTTTGAAAGAGGAGGTAGAATCAGAGTGGCGGAGTGTTTGGGGCAAATTGTTCCAGACAGAGGGGCCAGCATAAGAAAAAGATCTGGTAAGATATGATTCAGACGAAGAAGAAGAAGAAGAAGAAGAAGAAGAAGAAGAAGAAGAAGAAGAAGAAGAAGAAGAAGAAGACGTTATTCACGAGGATGTCTGTAAATCGGTTGATTCTGCGTCATGTAACTTTTCTGATATCAGAGAAGAAACCAACAGAAAAAATGGTATGCATATAACTGACTACTACGTTGGACTGATAAGAAAAGAGTGCAATAAAGAGCTTGAGGACCTTAGTAGAAAACATGAAAAGAAACTTAGTAAACTGACACCTTTCGCAGCCGCCATCTCAAACCAGTCTATTCAAACAGCAGAATCGCGTTTTCCGGGTAGCCTAAAGATTACAACCAATCGATACACGACTGACAGTCTTCCTGTAATGAAAAAGCACCAAGTGAAACCTCACCGCCGTTTGAACAGAAAAGTTAAAAGGAAGAGGCTACGAATAGCTAAGTCTCCAAACGGAAAATATGACTACGTCCCGACTCAGGAAGACGTTAGAAAGTTTGACCCTATTGTTCTCACGAACAAAGTCAGTCTTAACCAAGATCAAATCTCAGTATGTCGCCTTCCGGACTGCTTTGCACCCACACCCCGAACTCCGATTGACTTATCAGACCGACTGATTGGAACACACCAGTGGGCAGAACGACTCAGGTGGCATCGGTTTCATGAAATGAAAAAGAGAGAAGAAGGTGAGGATGACAGCACTCTTCTAGACCAGGAGTTTAAAAAGCTACCTTGGTATAGGCCTACATCCAAAGCAGCACCCAGGAAAGACCCAGCTTTAGAATCGTTTATTCAGGCGTGTACAGCTGACTTCCTGGATGTCAAAAAGAGAAGGAGAATCAAAGATAACTTGACCCGGGGGCAAAGAGATGCCTTGTGGTCACTTCGCAATCTCCCAGTTTCTCATGGAGCAGCTTGTCGCTACGCGGACAAGTCTGGTGTAACGGTGATCACTGATCTGGAGAGTGACGACAGGAAGATCATGCAAGAACTCAGAGACCCACACCACTACGACATTCTGCCATCGGACCCAACCGAGTCAGTGATCAATAGAGTTAAGGCATGGAGCAAGAAATGGACTGAGAAGGGGGAAATTGATGCAGACACCAGAGTTTACATTGAGGACATCGAAGACTCACACCCCGGAAAATGTAAACCACTTGTAAAAACACACAAACAGAAGCCATTTCCGATCAGGCTGCTTCTTTCTGGTTGTGGAACATCCATTCAACCATTATCCAAATTTGTTCAGCTCAACATCGGGCATCTAACAGAATACTTACCATTCCAAATCGTGGACGCTAAGGAATTTCTAAAAAAAATCAGTGAGATCAACAACAAATTTGCGCCGTTGCCTGATAGTGCATGTTTCGCAGCCTGCGACGTAGTTGCGCTGTACCCCAATGTCAACAACAACATGGGACTACCAGCTGTGACCAGCCTCCTAAAAGAACATCCCAGCCGTCTAGGTATTCGCACAGACTGCGTAATAGAAGCTCTTGACATAGCCTTGACAAACAACACATGTGTCTACACCGATGAAACAACCTCTACCTATGCTCGACCTAACAGAGGCACCGCCATGGGACCCAACCACGCCTGCGACTATGTTGATGTGTTCATGTCTGAACTGGACAGGAAACTAGTGTCCACGTGTCCAGTTCCTCTACTGTCATCACTGTTACCTCACCACCTGCAGGAACAGTACAGATACCTGGACTGGTCGCGGTTCCGTGATGATGGATTTGCCATTCTTCTAGACAGCGAACACCTCCAACCATTCAAAGACTGTCTCCAGTCGCTCCACCCGCCTAACATCAAGTGGACTGTTTCTTATGGGAAAACGGCAACCTACCTGGATGTCTCTCTTTACTTGAAAGATGGAAAGATCATCACCGATGTGTTCAGCAAGCACAACCATTCTTATTTACCGCCATCCAGTTGCCACTCGCCAGCCGTGTTTAAAGGTTTTGTACAAGGAATAGGCACCAGACTGCGTATGATCTGCAGCGAAGATGAAGACTTAGATCGGAGACTGGAGGAATACGGAAGTCATCTGA
>OY757544.1:30547967-30562967 GCA_963584105.1 Alviniconcha strummeri | reverse complement strand
AGTCTCGGTCAGCAGCACATCCGGGGAAATGGAGCTGCGCGTTCACGGACATCTCCATTGATGACGTCACATCAGTCACTTCAGGCATGCACCCGGCTAAATGAGCGAATATTGATGGAATCCAGGGACCATCTGCGAAAAACACAAACATACAGTTTAAGTGAAACAGTTTTTCTCCTTCTCTGTCTCTCAGTATCTCACTGTGGGGAGCGGGGATGGCTCAGTGGTTAGAGCACCGGACTCGTGATCGAAAAGTCCCGGGCTCGAGTCCCGGCAGGATCGGCGGGAAAAATTTCTTCTCCAGGGTCAACTTTCTGAGCTCACTCGTATTTCGGTATCCGTTCCACACCCGTATTACGGCAGTAGCACGTAAAAGATGCCGGTCATTATGCCAAAAGTGCAGGTAGCAGGTTACACCTACTACTAAACACACACGCACCCTACCAATGTGGCTTCAAATAAAGTGACAACTGGTGTCAAGGTGGTATAGTGTACACAGAACGTGCGCCGAGATGGCAGCAATTTCACGTGGCACCAGTCATGTAACAACCAAATAGCGCTGTCAGTACACCACATCGGTGGAAATGAAAAATGTATAAAATATTTAAAAAATAGATAAAATAAAAAACAATAAACAATAAACACGCTGTAAAAATCTATGTAGTCACTCATTCAGAATGACATGTGACAAAAGTGCAGTGTGTCTGCTGGAGAGGGGAGAAGAGCGCTATATAAAAGCGACCAATAATTATGGAACACGGATTTGTGAAAGGTCCCTCTTTTCCCACGAGCTGACTGATCGGCGTAAATCTTCCCATTGTCAAAGGAAAATACCCGAGTACTTCTTCTTCTTTTTTTTTTTTTTTTTTGCTGTCCCATCATCTGTGCCGACCTCAGAGGCAGTGCTCCCGCGCCGCTCGTCCCGGCATCCCCCACCTCCGGCCACATCCAGGGCTCATTCCGCATCGTGACGCCGCCCCCAGAGGTCCACAGGAAGTGACGTCAGATCGTTCGTAGGCTGCCGTCCGAAGGAAACACTGCACTGCTGCTGAGTCACTTCGGTGGTGTTCAATAACGCCTGTTCTGATTGAACATTCGCAGGACACCACCTACTGTGCCCCCTACTGACGACAATGATAGCTAAGTCGCGGAGTCAGACTGAGTGAGCGTCCCCCCAGAGAGCAGACCGCCGCTACGTCCCTCCACCAATCCTCCTATGCGGACTCTCTGACGCTGAGGGCTTTGATCAGAACTGCCCCAGGCAAGGGAGGAGGGAGGAACACCGAGACTGAGGCCACCACGAGAGTGTGGCATGAAGGGCTACAGAAGCTGAGACTTTTTATTTATATTTATGCAGTGATCGATGAGGATGAAGATGATAACTGATGATGCTATGAAAGTCCATTTCGGTTTGAGACTACCTGACAGGGCCGCAGACCACGCTTACTGTCATAATTATCCCGGTGTTAACCAGGCCCGGGAACTGCGGCACCTGCAGTGTTGGTCAAATAATTAGATCAACACCCTCAAAGACGCATCCGTGAAGTGGATGAAGCTCGGCAGTGTGGTTCCAGCCTTCCCACTGGGCCCATAGCACTCCCAGCTCTGGGTAGGAGCCGGCCAGGGCTGAAAAATCCCACATGACTCTGATGGGATTCGAACCCAAGACCTTCCGACCCACAGTCCGACGCGCTAACCACTGCGCTACGGGGGCCGGTACCCGAGTACATTCCATTCGCACTCGAACAGGTACACCGACCAGTTTTTCGGGTATGGTCTATAGCCGTCCGTGGCTTGTTTATGACAGCGTGGGTGCATGGACAGGTGCAGAGAGACACGAAACAATGCACTATGGCAGAGTCTGGAGGCCGGGTCCCGGCAAGCGAACGGCTTGGAGTGTCAGTCTGCCTGACCCCGCTGGTCCCCTTCATTGATTCGCTCTGTGATGATCGCACACGTGAGCTGCACAATACATCTATAACCTACTGTCAGAATTACACACATCGTTCTGTGATTATCACACACCTGAACTGCACAATACATCTAACCTGCTGTCAGGATTATACACAGCGCTCTGTGATTACCGCACACTTCAATTGTAGAATACATTTACAACCTACTGTCAGGATTATGTACCGTGCTCTATGATGATCACACACTTGAAGTGTAGAATACATCTACAACCTGCTGTCAGGATTATGTACCGTGCTCTATGATGATCACACACTTGAAGTGTAGAATACATCTACAACCTGCTGTCAGGATTATGTACCGTGCTCTATGAAGTCACTGACACTGATTAAGCTGTGGCTCCCCACTTCCCTGCTGACAGCTGTGACAACAGCGGGTGGAAAAACACCCCACAGGTACGATCTCATTTGGAAGAAAAGAAAAAGTAACTGGATGGAATTCCGGCACCAGCACAGACTCGGGTGATGTTGAATCTGACCAGGGGAAAACCACAGCAGCCACCACAACAACAACCACAACGACAACACCACGACCAGCGCGACGCTGCACCCTCCAGCCACCCCACTAAGGCCTGGCAGTCGGCGTGGGCCACAGTCAACACAGTCGACTCTCAACTTCCGGAGCAGATCTCAATTAATCCATGAACCTATATATGATGAGTTGATGCTTAATGTCCTCAGATGTCATTTGACATATTAGGGACAAGTTGTGACCAATGCCGAAGCACGGTTCAATAAAAGCCACATACGTAAGGTGTATGCGTGTTTAGCTGTAACCTGCCACCTGCACTTTTGGCAGAATGACCGGGATTTTTTACGTGCTACTGTGGTAACACGGGGGTGGAACGGATACCGAAATAAGAGTCAGCACAGAAAGTCGACCCTGGAGAAGAAAATTCTCCCGCCGTTCCAGCAGGGATTCGAACCCGCGACCTTTCAATCACGAGTCCGGCGCTCTAACCACTGAGCTATCCCCGCCCCCGAACCTATATATATATACAACGCCCATATATATGTCTCAATCAGTGCCCCGTGAGAAACGGCCGACACAGAATTATTTAATCGGGTCAATACAACGATTCACTCACCACTAAACAGAAGGCAGCGCTGTGCAAGCGACGGTTATAAAAATAGACCTGTTCATGTTTAGAGAGCGAGGCATCGGTTATAAAAATAGACCTGTTTATGATAGAGAGTATCGGTTATAAAAATAGACCTGTTTATGTTAGAGAGCGAGGCATCGGTTATAAAAATAGACCTGTTTATGATAGAGAGCGAGGTATCGGTTATAAAAATAGACCTGTTCATGTTTAGAGAGCGAAGCATCGGTTATAAAAATAGACCTGTTCATGTTAGAGAGCGAGGCATCGGTTATAAAAGTAGACCTGTTCATGTTTAGAGAGCGAGGCATCGGTTATAAATATAGACCTGTTTATGTTAGAGAGCGAGGCATCGGTTATAAAAATAGACCTGTTTATGATAGAGAGCGAGGTATCGGTTATAAAAATAGACCTGTTCATGTTTAGAGAGCGAAGCATCGGTTATAAAAATAGACCTGTTCATGTTAGAGAGCGAGGCATCGGTTATAAAAGTAGACCTGTTTATGATAGAGAGCGAGGTATCGGTTATAAAAATAGACCTGTTCATGTTTAGAGAGCGAAGCATCGGTTATAAAAATAGACCTGTTTACGATAGAGAGCGAGGTATCGGTTATAAAAATAGACCTGTTCATGTTTAGAGAGCGAAGCATCGGTTATAAAAATAGACCTGTTTATGTTAGAGAGCGAGGCATCGGTTATATATCGGGGGGAGAGGAGGGGGGGGGGAGGAATAGAAAGCGGGAAGTAGAAAGAGAAGGAGTAAGGAGACAGAGAGGAGGCATAGCGTTTTATTTACGTTTCGGTCGCGACTCGGTTTAAAACACCGGCAAAGCGGGAAGCCTGGTTGGGAGGAAAGTCATGGAGTTCAGGGGAGAAAGACAGAAGGGGGCTGATACAGAGAGGAGGAAAGGACGGGAAGAGGAGATGAAATAATGACGTGTCAGACAAAGAAATAATGATGTGTCACAAAACATGAAGTGCCACACAAAGACATAATGACATGCCACACAGAGACATAACCACGTGCCACACAAAGACATAATGACGCGTCACACAAAGAAATAATGACGTATCACACAAATAAATAATGGCGCCTCACACAAAGAAACAATGGCATGTCACACAAAGAAACAATGGCGTGTCACATACATGGCGTGTCATACCCCCCCCCCCCCAAAGGCTTATCGTATGGCGTGTCACACAAAGAAAGAATGGCGTGTCACACAAAGAAATAATGGCGTGCCACACAAATAAATAATGACGTGTCATGCAAAGAATGAAATTAAGAGGTTTTCAGGCTGCGATTATACACCAGAAACAGAATGTTACCTTTGAACAACATGTGGAGGACTGCTGGCTGTAATACATGATTTTACGAGCCCTGTGTGTGTGTGTGTGTGTGTGTGTGTGTGTGTGTGTGTGTGTGTGTGTGTGTGTGTGTGTGTGTGTGTGTGATACATTGTGTGTGTGTGTGTGTGTGTGTGTGTGTGTGTGTGTGTGTGTGTGTGTGTGTGTGTGTCTGTGTCTGTCTGTCTGTGATACATTGTGTGTCTGTGCGTGTCAAATAATTATTGCGTCCCTGTCCAGTTCATGTACTGTGTCCATTGTGTGCATGTGTCCTACATTGTGTGTATGGATCTTTCAGTGAAACAACACGTCAAACACTGTAACGATGCACACACTCACATCAGATGCATGAAATCCATTTGCCAATGTCTCGACTGACAGGTAAAAGGACGATTGACTGTAGTCAAGTTGTAGACAGGTAAAAGGACGATTGACTGTAGTCAAGTTATGGACAGGTAAAAGGACGAATCATTGTTGTGATGCACATCACGGTGTCACTGAAGTGTCAGGTTACGGGCAGGTAAAAGGACGACTGACTGTTTTGGTTTAGTTTTTACAGCTTGTTCGGTGCTTGGAAGATTAGAATGCTAGCAGTCATTCTGTTTCAGATTTTTTCAGTTTTGTTTAACGTAACCAACATAACCACCAGCATTAGTAATACAGACATCATTATAATATATATATACATACATATATATATACACACACACATATACATATATATATATGTGTGTGTATGTATGTATATATACACACACACATATATCTTATGTATTTAACCACGATACTGTTAGTGATGCCCCTTGAATAAAGACTCAGTATTCATAGTGCAGCTCCTCTAAGTCTAACTCTGAGCTTAAATTTTGTAACCACAAAAGCTAGTTATTGAAATAGTCCTGATAAAAAGTTATTTGATGTAATTATATGAAAAGTCATTTCACATCACACCACATCCAGCGAAAGAAGACAACAACAAACAAAACTCATCAGTCATGGCCTTGAAGTTAAACACTACCCTAAATACATGCACTGCTGCATCCTGCTAAATTAGCACGGCTGACTCAAGATTACATTTTCATTCACCACCACAGTGATGCAGATCCACAAACAGACCTGTCACATTTTCTCCACTTGCCTGTGTGTGTGTGTGTGTGTGTGTGTGTGTGTGTGTGTGTGTGTGTGTGTGTGTGTGTGTGTGTGTGTGTGTGTGTGTGTGTGTGTGTGTGTGTGTGTGTGTGTGTGCGCGCTCGTGCGTGAGTGCATGCATGCGCATCTGCACAGAGAGAACTGAACTTCAAATAAACATGTTTTTTGGCACATGACAAGTTTCATGATATATATTCAGTCTGTATTGTATTATTTGAGGACATGGAACTGACACTGTGACAGGGTTAAATCAGTCAATGCGGATATTTCCAGTGCCACAAATAGCTTCGCAACCACAGGCAAAAAATGAGCTGAAAAATGTGACCAATCAGCAAGGAGCGCTTCTTGAGGCCGAGGCTTCTCTGCACACCTCCATTACAGGTAGGCTGACAACTGGTGCAGGCCATAACGGTTGTGATGGAGAGCAAAACCAGACAGCTATACAAGCACACAGAGCCTTTCTCTTCAACATTCATTTCAAACCAAAACACACCTATTCTATGGGACATTGGCACTCTATCGCACCTTTTCACTCTACACCATCTTCTCACTCTCAGTGGGGCCATTTTACTTCCTGCAAAATGCTGATTTGAGCCGAGGCTTGGCATGGCTTACTCCATGCGTGCTTGCCGTCCCACAATGGATTTGAACACGCTACAATGGATTTGAACAAACAAAGCTCACCAGTCATGGCCTTAAACACTTTACAATAATGAACATGCCTAGCTGTATCCTGCCTGCTGTCCTAGGTGAAAATAAAGCCTAGTGAACTAGAGGAAGTTAACTGACATTACTAAGGGTTAAACTGGTATGGGTTATTTAAGGTGCTAAATTAGTATGGCTGACTCAAGCTTGCTAAGGGTTAAACTGGTATGGGTTATTTTAAGGTGCTAAATTAGCACAGCTGACTCGATTACATTTTCATTCACCACCATGTTCATGGTCATTCAGATCCACAAACAGACCTGTCAGTGTCACATTTTCTCCACTTGCCTGTGTGTGTGTGTGTGAATGTGTGTTTAGTAAGACCCCCCCTTCTTCTTTTTTTGTTGAGAGAGAGTGAGTGAGTGAGTGAGTGTGTGTGTGTGTGTGTGTGTGTGTGTGTGTGTGTGTGTGTGTGTGTGTGTGTGTGTGTGTGTGTGTGTCTGTGTGTTTGCATGCATGCACACATGCATATGCACAGAGAGAACTGAATGTCAAATAGACATTTTTTTTCCACATAACCAGTTTCATAAATTCACTGTTATTCAGTCTGAGACTGTGACAGGGTAAAATCAGTCAATGCGGATATTTCTGGTGCTACAAATAGCTTTGCGAGCAACACATGCACAAAAAATTGTGACCAAAATTGTGACCAATCGCCAAGAAGCTCTTCTCGAGCCTGAGTACTCCTCTGCACGAAGCCTTCTTTACAGGTAAGTCAACCTTTCCAAGATTTCTCAGTTTGCAGGCCATAACAGTTGTGAAGTAGAGCAAAACCAGAGAGCTATACAGCCACATTGAGCCTTTCTCTTAAAGGGTCGGCCTGCCGATAAATAGCAGGCCGGGAAAGTTGAAACAAATTCTCTTCAAACTCAAAGCATGACACAATCACATCGTTGCTGGTTTATCACAAATATCTTGAAAACAGACCATCGCTTCAATATGACACTTGGCACAGACATAAAATTCACTCTCAGCTTTCTACCTGCTAAATCATTGTGTTGATGAAAGCAAATTTTGTCTTGTTTCAAGACTTGAAATCTTTGAAGTGAAGACAATTTGAATACAAATGGGTGGAGCTTATTTAGTGACATGGACAGTGCTGTGCTTTCATTGTGTTACTTTCAAACAGTTGCTGAACTGCGTCTTTCATGACTTATGCCCCTCACAGCCCCGCCCCTTTGCCCAAATTAAGCTTGACACAAGTGCGCATGCGCAGATTTTCACAGCCCAAGGTATACCTTCGGGAACCGAGGCTTTAAACATCGTTTCAAACCACTGTGTATGTATTCTATGGGATGTTGTCACTTGGTCACATGTTTTCAATCTACAGCATGTTCTCACTCTCATTGGGGCCATTTTGCTTCCTGCAAAATGTTGATTTGCGCTGAGGCTGGGCATGGCTTACTGCATGTATGCTTGCCGTCCCACAATGGATTTGAACACACTCCACTCTGCTATGAAGACCAAGGTATGACTGGGTGAGGTTTGCACACCCTTGACAGAAGCACCTTCGGTTTAGGGCTCAAAGAGATATTTAATTTAAATCTACCCACGCTTGTTTTTGTTTTGTTTTTTGTGTGTGTGGTATTGGTAAACATTGGGCAGAGTACTACAAGGGGCTGCCTCCCACACATAGGCAGTCAAAACAAAAATGTGTTTTAGCCAGTTTTTAAATAGAGCCAGTAAAATGACAAACTGCACAGACCATTCCTTTTAAGTACAAGTTTTATTTGCATTGCGCTCTCTCAGTCTCAGCTCCGTTGCAAATATGACCAAAAATGCTCCCAGCAATGGATAAATCCAGATCCAGAAACTATGCATTTTCAAATCCAGCAACGCAAACCTGTTCAAAGCATGCTGAGTAAATAACTACACAAACGTTTCTGTCTAGTAAATAATCAAGATGCCCTCACTTCAAGGAGCTGAGGTGTTTTGAAACGTTAGCTTGCTTTAAAAAAACAAACTAAAACAACGTCCACGGTTGCAACGATCTAGTCGGAACTACGCACACAATATTTTTAACAATGGAGAACAGAAAAGTCCTACTCCTAGAGAACGAACTGCTTTCGAGCTTCTAGCTTAGTTTCCTATGATAAGTGTGTACTAGTTTATCAATTTGCCAGGGTTCATTCAGAAGCTTACCGACTTAGAAACACAAACTTTTCTTTCAATTTTCCATGAGCCAACCGACTTCTAGGCACGCCATTTTGAAACCAAAAATAGAAAGGGGCTTTCCAACATTTCGAGTTTCTGCCTGTTTACGCATGTCTTTATCGGCCCAAGAGTGTTTGAGAATTACGTCGTATGCGACTCGATGGCCAGACATAAAGGAAATATCTGAGTTCAGAAATACAATGCAATCCTTATCTAGTCTAATACACTGTTTGTGATTTTAAGTAAAACTGGAGTGATGAGTATATTACAATCAAAAGATTTACTGGGAAAACCTCTCATTTTACATTCATGCGCCGGACTCAGTCAAAACACAGATACTCATCTGTTCCAAATAGTTCCCCCGTCTACTCCAATTTTCAACCGGACATAGCACTTAACATAGATATATTGATCATAGTAGCAAAAATGGGTGAAAAGCGAAGAGATTTACCATTTCTACTCTGTTAAAAATGTCCAAAAACAAGTGGCACCATTTCTCTATTTTTAGCTAAACTTCAACTTGACCTCCGACCTTTCTGTTGTGTCACCGTACGGTCCGCACTTTTAGTCTTACCACAAACAACAACAAAAAGGGACACAGAGTAGGACGGGCCGTGTTACTGAGTTTTCTTCTCGATCACTCACTCAACATCCCACCCCAGCTGACGTTGTAGAGATTTCAGTTCATAAGTCGAACTGCTGATCAGAAAAGCTGACACTGTCTTGAATCAGTCTTCACAGGAACGACTTCTATCGTTCTAAAACAAGACCCAAACTCATAAAAGGTCGAAAAGAAGGCTATTCGTTTTGATTAGAACACAACGTGCGGTATAACCAACCAACAAAACAGCCGGTCAGCCAAAAGCAGATGAGTATCATGGTCCAACATCTCGTTTTTTTTGTGCGCAGCCGCTCGGCTCCTGTCCAGTACTATTTGTTTGGCCCGTGACTTTACACGGGAAAAGATACTACTGCACCCCACAACCGCACTAAAGCCAAGCACCAGCGGCTATTTTTCGGCTGAGACTAAACCTTATCAATCTTAACTTTTCAACTATAAAACTTACACGTACCATTTTAACCACAGTTTAACTAAATCTAATCAAACACAATTTTAACAAAAGGATCAATAACCCGAGGTACTTTATTAATAAAAACCTGTACCTATAATCTATAAGCCAGGCCAACTCTACTTTCCGTGTTCCTTTTCTTATTTACTATATTATTAATGTATCTATTAAAATATTTACTCTGTAACACATCCATGTGGAGAGCTATCAACACACTCACTAAAGGCCACAGCCCTGCAAACAATAATTTTCTATCAGAACTCATACCAGACGTCTTTAACTCCCACTTCGTATCTGTAGTCTCCAAGTTCTTACCAGACGATCAAACCGATGGGTCTCAGTATAATTATCCTGATAGGTTACTAAACGTTTGCAGTGATCGAATCTCTCAAAATACATTTTCAGTTCCTCCTATATCTGTATTCGAAGCAGTAATACCTATATGAAAGCTGGATAATAACAAATCTACAGGTTGTGATGGTATTAGTGTACTTCTAACAATTGCCCCTCCTTACATAGCTGGGACACTTACATATATTTATAAGTTATGCATACAAAAGAATGTTTTTCCAACCGCATTCAAAACAGCTAAAGTAATTCCACTCCCTAAAACAAAAACTATCTTCACCGATCTGAACGATTACAGCCCTATCTCGATCCTGTCTGTTCTCACAAAGCCACTAGAAAGACACATTCATAAACATTTGACAGACTTTTTAGAAACACACCAGCTTTTCCATTCCTTTCAGTCTGGCTTCCGATGTGGGCATTCTTGTCAAACTGCGGTTACCCGTTTAACTGATACTTGGCTCTCAGGCTTTTAACAATCGTCAAATGTCATGTTATGTATTTCTCGATTTTCGCAAAGCCTTTGACCTGTTTCATCACGATATTTTACTTTAAAAAAATAAAAAAAATCTCGTACAACTTAAGCATCGCAAGTATAGCTTCCTTACGATCTTACTAACAGGATCGTCTACAATGCGTACTTGTAAATGGCACATACTCCCAAGAAACGTCTATAACAAGTGGAGTGCCTCAAGGGTCGATCCTGGGCCCGCTTCTGTTTTGCATCTGTATTAATGACTTGCCCCTGTGTCTTACACGTGCGTCAGTCCAGTGTGATTTATTTGCTGATGATGGTACCCTTAATACAGCTAATGACAACATAGATAATATACGTAGGGATTTACAAATAAGTCTATATGATGTCTCTGGATGGTGTTGTAGAAATCAGATGGCACTGAATCCGACAAAAACAAAATGCATGTTGATGGCGACAAGACAAAACCACCAGAAAAAACAGCTCCTTTTAAATCTAAAATTCGAAACCACGCCAATAGAGCAAGTTCAAGACATCGCCTACTTGGAGTAACTGTAAACGAACAGCTAAAGCGGCAAACGCATATTAACAACATTTGCAGAACTTTCTAGAAATATTTTTCTTATTTCGAAAAATCTAAATTAGCCTTCTTCTTCGCACAGATTATGTCACATATGAACTATGTTTCAAATGCATGCGATGGATTGCCTGTGTGCACATGAAGCAGCTGTATTCTCTCCACAAACGTGCCGTAAAATTCTTGATGCCAATTCCTAATTTAGCCTACAAACAAAAGTGCTGTGCTCTCAAACTACTCCCTTTAGACAAAGAACTATTGCTCAGCAAATGTGTTCTATTGCAAAAGGTTGTTCACGGCAAAGCCCCGCAGTATCTGAAAGATCTCATGATTCCTTCTGAACGTCTTCATGTTCATGGGAATAAACAGCCTTTGCCCAGAACAAGGATTGATAGCTTTAATAGGAGTTTCTCCTTTTCAGGCTCCTTAGCGTGGAATAGTTTAGCTCATCATCTCAGATACCCCATGGAATTAAAAACATTCAAAAGGAAAGCATTTCGGGTACTCATTAAGCCACCTTGAATACTTCTTTATACTTCTTGTTCTTTCTCTTTTTTTTCTCTTTTCTCTTTTTTTCTCGCTCGCCAGACAGCTTCACACAGAATGTGTAGAATTTTGCTATTGTTTTCCCTTCCTTGCTCTTGTAAAGTTTACGGTTTGTATTTTCATAAAAAGGATTTGATTTTTTATATTTTTTATTTTTTATATTTCTATTTTCATGAACTTTTTCTCTTTCCTCGTGGTCGTCATTAAAAAAATATAAAAAACCAAAAACATTTTGCATGTACATATACTTGTGGTGGGTGTGATGCGCTTTGATTTTGGTTAGGTGTGTATAATGGTCCATCGCTTAGCTTCCAATCTCGTTAGATGTGATCTTCTTTTATAGGTGGATAGTCAGATAGTCATTAGTCTGTCGCTTTCCATTATTCGTCAATATGATTTTGTAATTTATCTCTGTCTCAGTCTGTCTCTGTCTGTCTCAGTCTTTCTGTCTCTGTTTCTCTGTCTGTCTGTCTGTCTGTCTCTCTTGAATTGACATTTATAAGATGAGTTTTGCTTATTCTGGATCCCTTTGTTGGAATGCGCTACTCAGAAGTCTAAAAATAGCATGCTCGGTGAGCACGTTCAGATCTAAAGCTGTTCAACATGTTCGTACTAAATGTAACATATAAGCTTTCAGACTGGAACCGTACAGTATTTAGTTTCCTAATGTTTGATAATCCTGGCATTCTATGTGTTTATGTATAAGTGAGTGCGCACGCCCAAGCGTGTGCGTGCAATTATGTTTTAAATATATGGATATATTTTCCTTGGATGGTGAGGTACATTTCTTGTCTTGATTGTATACCAGCTCTGTGCTAAGTATACAAAATATTAATTTAAATGATGTTTTATTCCTTTTTTCTTTCCAATTTCTGTTCATAGTATTAGCGGTAGTAGCGGTAGTATATTGTTATTTTCGCAGTGCTATTAGAATATTCATTGCTACATCATTGCTATGTATGTGGAGGAGGGGTGTGTGTGTGTGCGCGCGCGCACGTGTATATGTATATATATGTGTGTGTGTGTGTGTGTGTGTGTGTGTGTGTGTGTGTGTGTGTGTGTGTGTGTGTGTGTGTCCCAGTGCCCACAGCCGGAGTGACTGATCAGTGTCACAGTCTGTAACGGTAAGTCAGTGCCGCGAGATGAATCAGTCTCACCATGAGACATCATCGTGAAGTAAACGTTTCAGTAAACACATTAATTTATCAGTATCACCATAAGTCAGGTCAGCACACAACAACAACAACAACCAAATGAATCAATGCCGTCACACACACAGACTATGCAAAGTATTGGCAGATGTTGATAATAAGTTGGAACAGTCGTGAGTAGGCCTGTCATTCACTGAGAAAACTGATCTTGTGACAACACGGCAGCAGAATGACTTCGAATAAGAGTTAATTCCCTTATAAACATCGCAGCTCAGATTTTCCATATGACGTCTATTTCAACGAAAAGCGCGATGAAATAATGCTTACCTCATTCGACCGGCGTTACAATGACGACTGCGCCTAGTTCATGCAAATGACATTGCGTCAACGTCAAAAATATCTCTGACGTGGCAACTAGCTTTATCGGAAAGGATCTACTAATACAAAATCTTAGCAGAATTGGTTCACCAGAATAAATCATCCTTGGACAGAGCAGTATGAATGAGTGAGTGTTGTAGCTATTGCAGTGGGTGGGTGCATGCTCAGTAATCGATGATATAAACTGTTGAATGTAACTTTATTTATAACTTTTATACATGGCTAATTGTAATGTTTTGTGTCGTATTTGTCCGAATGCGATGTGTCAGTGAATGAAACGTCACCAAGACAAATTCCTGTGTATATTTAAATGTCGTTGGCGAATATCTTGTATCCTTGTATCCTTGTCTGGTAAACGCCCCCAAGTGACGACGGTGTGCTAACAAAGACAGACAAGTAAACAAAAACATGGTCCATGATGTCGTCTCGCCTATTTTGCCAGCAGGGTCATCCGACTTGTTAAACGAAAGCTGCACACTGGACTGACTTTGACAAGACCAGACACGTAAAAATGCAGTAGGCTGCGTGCACTGGACAGCGGCAACGCCGGGAAGACAACGCACTTCAACCCGGCACAGCAGTACGAGTCTGTAGATACTGCTACTGCTACTGCTGGTGATCGGCGATGAAACGACGATGACGACGATGATAATTTACAAAAAAATAATATAAGGACAATACGGTTACTGCCGGACTCGAGGATGATAGTTCTTAGGCCTGCATCACCACTGCTTGCTAGCACAAACCACGAAAACTACTTTTACCACTGCGCCACGTAAGGGCCCAGCGTTAGTTTAACTGAATTCAACTCTGTGTGCGCCTCGGTGTGAATGGTAAATTTATACGAGTGTCTGTACTCGTAGTTAGGCCTATCTATGGAGCCAAACAGATACAACCAAAGCGTACGACTATAGCGTTAAAATAATGTTCTAAGTTTTATGTCTTTGGAATAACTGGACAGCGTTTCTAGCCCTGGAAGCACTATTAACAACCCCGTACTCGCAGTTCTGCTAAGTCAGTCCTAGAAAGTCCAAAGATGTCCTGCGGCTGATGTACAAAAATAGTCAGTCTAAGTTCTGCGCGGAGGTCAGGACTGAATATCATTCTAAATCCTAGATGGTCCAAAGATATTCTATGTCCTGTGATGTCCGAAAATAATATCGAAGTCACTAAAATGGTCAAAAATCGACGTCTACAGGCCAGTTTACGTCTTCGGTTCTGCTGTAAATGAAGAACAAGGTGAAGAACCAATTTCTCGACTGACAGGTAAAACTGAGGACGATTGACTGTAGTCAAGTTGTGGACAGGTAAAAGGACGAATCATTGTTGTGATGCACATCACGGTATCACTGAAGTGTCAGGTTACGGGCAGGTAAAAGGACGACTGACTGTTGTGGTGCACATCACGGTGTCACTGAAGTGTCAGGTTACGGGCAGGTAAAAGGACGACTGACTGTTGTGGTGCACGTCACGGTGTCACTGAAGTGTCAGGTTACGGGCAGGTAAAAGGACGACTGACTGTTGTGGTGCACATCACGGTGTCACTGAAGTGTCAGGTTACGGGCAGGTAAAAGGACGACTGATTGTTGTGGTGCACATCACGGTGTCACTGAAGTGTCAGGTAGAATATCCTACAGCCTACACGGGGACGCGCACAGCAGTCGCGGCTGCTGCACAGCCCAAGGGAGAAATTGAGATGATGACACGCCGTGACTGTGACCTCCGCGCTGAATCGTTCACATCTTTATAGACCGCAAGGTGAGCCCTCGGTCTGCCTCAGTGAAGGCTTATTCAGTATCACCTTGGAAATGATGTCGACTACAATATTTCCAATTGCTCTCTGTTTCCTTATCTGTGCCACCCGAGGTATCTTTTCTATCCTCCCAGAGACCCTTTCACGTACCGCTCGGATACCCACAGAAAATGGCCTTAAAAGGTGTACGACAGGTAAAAAGAATTCGCAGATTCTTTTCTCATTAGCTTCTTTTCTCATGTAGTTGTAAAAGGATGTCCAGGGATCAAATTCAAAAGCA
>OY757544.1:30538834-30547767 GCA_963584105.1 Alviniconcha strummeri | reverse complement strand
AATTCGCATGCGACTAGAGCGCAGTGAGTTTCCTCGAGAGCAGAGAATAGCGCCATGTACCCGTAACCGTAACCATGGTAATATATATAACTTTAGGTCGAAGTGGAGAGAGAGAGAGAGAGAGAGAGAGAGAGAGAGAGAGAGAGAGAGAGAGAGAGAGAGAGAGAGAGAGAGAGGAAGAAGAAGAAGAAGTAATTAATCAGTTGTTGAGACATTATATTCAGTTTTGGAAGACCGTAAACAGAGTAAATCCGAGCAAAAATGGCGTCAGAACTTGGGAAACTCTGGGGGCTTGGTGGAAACTTGGCCTTGCTAGTTATTTATTCAACATACGTAGGCGCAAAATGAACAGGTCAGATCACCAGTACTTTTAGTCCTTTCTGCACATCCGGTGTCCGGACGAAAAGAACGGAAGTGTGTGAGAGCGAGGCTGCGACGAGCGAATGGCGAGTGGGATGTGCGTAGCACTTCCGGCAGATAGGACGGAACTTAACGGTTGGTTTTGCTGCCCATGATCTGCTTACTGAAATGCTGCTGCACGGATTCCATCCGTGTGCTCTAGCTTCTGAAACTGTATGAGGCCAGCGTGCTTTGTGTCTCCACCACAACTCGAACAGGTGAATTTTGACGCCATTTTTCATCTTCAAAACGCTTGCCGAGAACGAAACCGTTGTGAAGCGGGGGGGGGGGGGGGGGGGGGGGGGGGCTCTTCGATGGTGCTGGCATTGAGGAGCACGGTGCAGACTCCGCTGTCCTTGTCTTTCTGTGTCCCACACAGTTGTCCCGAATCCGACTGACACTCTTAGCTTTTCGGACATTTGCCGTAGCCCGAAAATGAATGCAAGTTTCGCTATCGTTGCCAGGGATAGCCTGAGGCAGCTTTGTAGAGGCTTACAGCTTGTAGTTTTTTGTTTGTTTTTTGAGGGTGGGGGGGTCCGTCACGTTGCAGAATCGATTACTGAAGATTGGGATTGGTGTCAAAGGTCGTTTGAAGGAACTGCTGTTTGTTTACCGAACTGAGCCGACTCGCTGATCGGACTGCAGCTCACTTTGAATTAACCCCATCCATCCGCTTGTTTTCAGGTGCGCAGTGCCCGGCCTACTCGGCGACACGTACCGTGTCGTGAACGACAGCCATGCCGCCATTGTTAATCTCTCCATTCCTTTCCGCGATGGCCAGTGGGACAAGTGCCACGTGTTCAGTGACGTCGCCGCTAGTAATCTGTCGCACACGAACGGTGACGTGGGCGGCAACTCAAGCCAATCAGCGTGCAACAAATGGGTGTTTGATCACTCCACGTTTGACTCTACCATTGCCACTGACGTGAGACTTTTCACTTTACAGGGCTCATGTATTTCTTTCCTCGCTTCAGCCACGGGACGGCCGGTCCTCACAGTCGCGATGAGTTTTCTTCCTCCCCCCCCCCCCCTTTTTTTTTTCCTTCTCTCATTCCTTTTAACTTTTTGTCGACGGCGCCCCCACATGCAGCCTCGTGAGGAAGGGGTGTGTTGCCGACACAGGGACTGCTACCGGTCCACGCCGCTGCACAGCACACCATGACCACCATGCGTTTGTTTTCAGCCAACAGTAACATCCAATACAGGGGCGTACTCAGACACTGCCTCCTTTGTCAGTCGGAGCTGTTTCAGAGGCTGCCTTGGGAACACTTCCGAGAGACGGGGTGGAGCGCATATGGGCTTTTTCGAGCGCTTACGGATTATCTTTGGACTGAAGTGAAGTGATGGAAAGTGCATGTGGCGTGGCTGTGCGCGCAGCGTGCCTGTGTGGGCAACGTCGTGGTGGCGGGTGCCGGCGGCAACGAGTTAAGTAGGCGCCAGGCTTTGGACAGAGACCGCCACAAGGAAACGGAGCACGCGCAGCACCAAGAACGAGCGCGCGCGCGCCTAGCCACGGCTTGCACGGGGCATGCAACTGATTGCTGCACGACGCTGGCGCACGCGACGTGACTTGAACTGCGTCAGTGTGCCGTTTCTGGTTAATCTCAAGTGTCCAAGTGAACCAGGCCAACGGCCATAGAGGGGGGTGATGGGGGGGGGGGGGGGGGGGGTTAGTCATCGCGATTTATCGAGAACTTCCTTGAAACTGTCGCCCGAACGAACGGAAGCGACTTTCATTCAAACGGCACTGCCGCAATGTACACGCTGTGCGGTACTAATCTTTTCACTCAGAGAGAGAGAGAGAGAGAGAGAGAGAGAGAGAGAGAGGAAGAAACCGGCGAAGAAGGTTACACCTAATTAACCCATCACCCCCCTCACATGAGAAGTGTTGATTATAGCTAGTGTTAACAGGTGATCGCATAGAAATGGTTGAGATCAGCTTTGGTCACTGTTTTGTTGTTGTTATTGTCGTTTTTTTGTTTTGGTTTGGTTTTGTCTGCGCTAACGGGGTCCGTGTTCTTCTGGAGCTCCATTGTCATGCGTGCATCAGTATAGATGTTGCGTGTGTTACTGATGTGAGTGACTGTTTTGTTCATTCGTGGCTGTCTGTTTCAGTTTGACGTGGTCTGCGATCGCAGCAAGCTCCGCGCCAGATCCAACATGATCTCAGAGCTGGGCACTTTGGTCGGCACCCTCGTCTGCGGATTCATCGCGGACAGGTAGAACACTTTGCAGACTACCTTTGTACAACATTTTGCAGTCTATCTCTGTAGAACACTTTGCAGTGCACTTCTGTACAACACTTTGCAGTCTACTTCTGTACAACACTTTGCAGTCTGATATATTCCCGCGGCATAACACTGCAGTACAGACTTGTTCTGTAGAACACATTGCAGTCGACGTCTGGAGAACACGTTGCAGGGTACTTCTGTAGAACACGTAGCAGTCTACTTTTGTAGAAGGCCATTTTGCTTCACGTCCACAGAAGTGAGGTGGCTTATTAGGGACGGGGACAGGGGGGTGGGGGGAAGGAGACGAAAGAGTGAAGGCTCGACCGCGGATACCATCCGAAAAAGACCGCAGAGACCGTGGACCGCCACCAGAACAATGGAAGTGTTAAGGCGGTGTCCCCTCGCCATTGTCCAGCGACTTGTGCACTGCGCAATTGTTGTTTCAACTGCCGTGCTTGGGCAGAGTCACAAATACAATGTCCGTTGCACTGCTGTTGACGAACAACTCGAAGCGAAAGAAATCCAACTTTCGCAGCCCAGCTCCACCTCCCTACTCATGATCTCTTCTGGGCTAACTTGAAGGTCCAGCTCCACCTCCCTCCTCTAAAATCTCTGTTGATCTTTTCATCTCGCCTGGAAACGTTTGTAGAACATTTGCAGTCTTCTTGTGTAGAACACTTTGCAGTCACTTTCTGAAGTCTGTTTCTGTAGAACACTTTGCAGTCACTTTCTGAAGTCTGTTTCTGTAGAACACTTTGCAGTCTACATTTGTAGAACACGTAGTCACTTTCTGATGACTACTTCTGTAGACATTTTGCGTACGACCACTTTTGGCAGAGAGGTTAACACTTTGCAAACAATCGATCTGGCGGATAGGTTTAACGTTTTGCAAACAGCCTGTTTTGGGCTGTATAACACTGTCCAATCATTTTCTGGGTAATAATAATAATAATAATAAATAAATAAATAAATAACTGCTAAACCGTAGTGTAGGAGGGAGGGTGTTCCCGAAGACACGCTTGTAATTGGAGATGCGTGCATTCAGTTTTCAAGTGCAGTGGAGTTGTTGGGGAAGGGGCAAGGGACTCTTGTCTCTGAAGAAGCAGGTTTCTTCCATTGTTAAAGCCTGCTTTTTCCGCCAGAGATCCTTGAGGCCACTCACTGCTCACACGCAAAGCTGATAATGCTACAGCAGTCGTCCAGGTCTTTCCGATTTGGGCCGGTGCAACAGCCTGGTTCTGTCCGATTTGGGCCAGTGCAACAGCTTGGTTCTGTCCGATTTGGGCCAGTGCAACAGCCTGGTTCTGTCCGATCTGAGCCGAGGCAGCAGCCTGGTTCTGTCTGATTTGGGCCAGTGCAACAGCATGGTTCTGTCCAATTAGGGCCAGTGCAACAGCCTGGTTCTGTCCGATTAGGGCCGGTGCAACAGCCTAGTTCTGTCCGATTAGGGCCGGTGGAACAGCCTGGTTCTGTCCGATTAGGGCCGGTGCAACAGCCTGGTTCTGTCCGATTAGGGCCGGTGGAACAGCCTAGTTCTGTCCGATTAGGGCCGGTGGAACAGCCTGGTTCTGTCCGATTAGGGCCGGTGGAACAGCCTGGTTCTGTCCGATTAGGGCCTGTGCAACAGCCTGGTTCTGTTCGATTAGGGCCGGTGCAACAGCCTGGTTCTGTTCGATTAGGGCCGGTGCAACAGCCTGGTTCTGTTCGATTAGGGCCGGTGCAACAGCCTGGTTCTGTCCGATTAGGGCCGGTGCAACAGCCTGGTTCTGTCCGATTAGGGCCGGTGCAACAGCCTGGTTCTGTCCGATTAGGGCCAGTGCAACAGCGCTCTCCCTAGCGGGACTGCCACAGCCGCAGATGAAGAGGCTGTTGGTGGTACAGAACCCAGGGGCTAAGGTCGTAGTGAGACCGAGAAAACAGAGACCTAGAAACATCAGCTCCACTCCCAGAGAGCTAATATCGCCTGCCTCGGCATGGCCGCACCTTCTTTTGCTTTGGACCCCACATTCGCAATTCACTCCCACAGGACCTCAGACACTGCTCAACCCTGTCATCTTTTAAAGCTAAACTGAAACCTTTATCTTATCACAGTAGTTTCGCCCCAGCTAATATCAATACCCAGTTTCTGCTACAGTCATTGTGTGTGTGTGTGTGTGTGTGTGTGTGTTTCCGCATAATACTTTATGTAAATTGTTTTGGTAGGACTGTGCTCTACATGTGTATAGAATATGATATTTAGGTTAATATGTATCATGTGAGCGCTTATGGGGTTGATGAGCGCATGATAAAGGTACGTTATTGTTATTATTATTATTATTATTATTAGCTGCTTTCTGTCACTGCACTCACTATTTTACAAAGCCATAAACAGGGAACGAGACAGTGAACAATAAACAAGGCTCGAAATAACGAACAAAGAACGAAACAAAGAACAATAAACAAGGAACAAGATCCTAAACAAAGAACGAGACAATGAACAGTAAACAAGGCACGAAATAATAAAAAGCGAGAGAATGAACAATAAACAAGGAACGAGATCCTAAACAAAGGAGACAATGAACAATAAACAAGGCGCGAAATAATGAACAAAGAACGAGACAAAGAAAAATAAACGATGAACATGATAATTAAAAGAACAATAAACGATGAACATGATCATTATCAATTCAGTTAAAAAACTTTAATCATCCCACAAGGGGCAATTTTGTTGTGGTCATGGCGGGCTCATACAAAATACGTAAAGTTAAGAGAACAATACAACAAACAAAGAGTCTTACTTTAGCCGTAGCATAGTTATAAATATAGAACAGTTATGACTTCATCATAAAATAGTAATGAAGTTAAGATCACATACTTGTAAAACAATTAATTAAAGTATCACACACAGCAATTAAAACAGTATCTCTCTCTCTCTCTCTCTCTCTCTCTCTCTCTCTCTCTCTCACACACACACACACACACACACCATCATACACACATACACACACACACACACACACACACACACACACACACACACACACACCATGGCACAGTCACTCACTCACACACACACACACACACACACACACACACACACACACACACACACACACACACACACACACACACACACACCGTGGCACAATCACACACGCACACACCGTGGCACACACACACACCGTGGCACACACACACACACACACACACACACACACACACACACACACACACACACACACACACACACACACACACTTCATGTATGCATGTACACTTTAGGTGTTGTTTAAAAGGCGTACCGCGACTGGCATAAAAGAGTTCTTGAATCTGTTTGTTTTACAAATGGGGCATGTAAGACGACGACCTGATGGGAGAGCAGTAAATTCCTAGTTTAAAATATGATCCTTCTTCGTTAAAATAGAGCGGGCTTTCCGTAAGATCTGCTGTTCACAGAAAAGAGCCAGGTCTCTCTGGGGCACTGCAGTTATCTTGGAGGCGATACGGACAATTCTTTGCAGGCTGTTCCTGTTCTTCACTCCCAAGCTGTGAAACCAGCAGATGAAAGAGAACGACAGAACACTCGATAAAAGATTTGTAAAAAAGAGTTAAAATCTTTTAAAATAATTCAGCTTTCGCAAGAGATACAGCCGCTGTTGCCCCATCTTTCCAATTTCTTCAGTGTTGTCGTCGTCCCATTTCAGCTTGTCGTCAAGGATGGTGCCAAGGTACTTGTATTTACTGACAATGGTGCCAAGTACTTGTATTTACTGACAGTTTCAGCTTCGTTATTGCGGATAATGGTCTTCCCAGGACTGTGTTCCTGCCTCCGAAAATCAACGATCATCTCCTTGGTTTTAGTGACATTAAGATCTAAATAACCGTTGTCGCACCAGTCAACAAACTCAGTTAAGGCGGGTCCATGGTACTGCTCAGATCCCTGAAGCATTGACAGTAGAGCACTGTTGTCTGCAAATTTCACCAGAAACCTGTTTAAGTGGTTGCTTCAAACATCCCGACAAGGGACGAGACAATGAGCAATAAACAAGGGACGAGATAATAAACAAGGAATGAGAAAATAACAAGGAACGAGACACTCTAATATATAACAATAAGGAACGATTGTATGTCTGTATACTATAATGCTTTGCACAGAACCCCTTTATCATAACGTTTTGAGCCAGACCTGCTTAGCAGCCAAACTGCAGTTTGTCGGATAGATATAAACCTCTGCAACCAAATTTATTGTTGGCGGATAGGTCGTGTAAACCTTTGCAGCCAAACTCTTTTTATGTCGGATAGGAAAAATAGTTTGCAGTCATCTTCGTCTAAAGCCCCTTCTTAATTGGGCGAATGTTTGTTCGCCGAACATACTTCGGACAGTTCGACGAATAACAGTTCGTTTCTTAACTGAATTTTTACTTCGCCGAACATTGGTTCGGCCTGTTCGACGAACTATGCTTCGTTCTTAACTGGCTTATAATGAGATGCAAGGTGCGGACCGAACTTGCGCCGGCAGAAGCGCAGCAGACAGCATGATCCAAAACGTAGGCTAAGGTCAAATCAAGTCAATATAATTGAATCATCTCTCACAATGTAATTCAGCTAACTACTATATCATTCTGGTTTCCAGAAACAAGGCTGCGCCTCCCACAAGTCAACAAATAGGGCAATTCCCTCCGAAGCGAGTGAATTATTGACACCGAAGCGTCATCCATTTGTACTTTTCTTTCTTCCTCATCCACAGGAGAGCTCTGCTCTCAGCCAGACAGAGGCAGTGTTCGTCGAACTGGGCGAACATGTTGAGCGAAGCTTTTTGGACCCCGAATATAGCTTCGTCGCAGTTCGACGAATACTCCCAACTAGGTTCGCGAAGCAAAAGCTTGCCCAATTAAGAACCAACTAGGTTCGCGAAAAAATGTTCGCCCAGTTAAGAAGGGGCTTAACCGTTTGGTTGGCTGTTTCAGGTTCGGCCGGAAGATAACCTTCTACGTGGCAGGCCTGGCTCTGGCTGGTGGGGGGTTCGGTATCGCCTTCGCCACCAACCTCCTCACTCTCAACGTCTGTCGCTTCATCCTGGGCGTTGCTCGTATGGCGACATGGAGCAACAGCTTCGTGATAGGTAGGTACACGGACAAACACACACACACACACACACACACACACGCACACGCACGCACGCACGCAAGCAGGCAGGCAGGCAGGCAGGCAGGCAGGCAGGCACGCACGCACACACACACACACAGAGAAAGAGAGAGAGAGAGAGAGCAGTGTGTGAATCTCTCTCTCTCTCTCTCTCTCTCTCTCTCTCTCTGTCTCTCACTGTCTCTGTCTCTGTCTGTCTGTCTGTCTGAGAGTATAGTGGAGATGTAGCAGAGCTGTGTTTGATTGTTACGTGGCTGTTGTGTTGCTGGCCAGGCATGGAGATAGTGGGCCCCAGCAAGAGGACCTTTGCCGGCATGGCCATCGAGTTCGTGTGGTGTGCCGGAGAGGCGCTGCTCCTGCTCATGGCCTACTTCGTGCGGAACTGGAGGTACCTGGAGATCGCCCTGTCTGTCCCCAGCATCGGACTCTTCTTCTACTGGTGGTCAGTACTCAACACAAACGCCCTGCACTGGTTTACGACAACATTCCTTCAACCACTGCCGAATTTAGTTACTCCATAGGATCCAGAAAACTGTCAGCTAACGAGCAGTTTTTTGTTGGTGCTCAAACAGTAGTAAGCTTGTTACAGACAACTGAAATTATATCAGACGTTTGTTTTATAACTGACCATGTTGCTTACGCCAACTCAAATAAAACCAAAATCGTTTAAATGGAGACGGAACTTATTTTTTACCCGGGGTGGATGCAGCTCATGTTTACATGCGTGCTTGGGCGCTTGGTTGCTTCTGCAGTCTTATCAGTACCCGAACCTTTCGGAGGGCGCTGACCGTGTCGGTGGACAGCTGCACGGAGACAAAGAGTGCCCCTTCAGTGGCGTAACTAAATCTGGCAGAGTTTGGAGGAAGGTGCCGGAAAGCGATGCTCGGAGTGTGTACTGAACAGTGTGCATGGCTGCTGTCTTAGGACTCATCTTCTACTGGTGGTCAGTACTAAAGTGTGCATGGCTGCTGTCTTAGGACTCATCTTCTACTGGTGGTCAGTACTAAAGTGTGCATTGCTGCTGTCTTAGGACTCATCTTCTACTGGTGGTCAGTACTATTGACAGTACTAACAATATGCATGGCTGCTAACTTAGGACTGTTCTTCTGTTGGTGGTCAGTACTAAACAATATGCATGGCTGCTGTCTTAGGACTCATCTTCTACTGGTGGTCAGTACT
>OY757544.1:30485333-30527833 GCA_963584105.1 Alviniconcha strummeri | reverse complement strand
ACCTTTACTGTCAGTCACTGGACTGGGGACCTTTACTGTCAGTCACTGGGCTGCGGACCTTTACTGACGGTCACATTCTCTCTGTACATGGCCCGTGCTACAGGGTACTGACGATATCCTGACGGTCACATTCTTTCTGCCCGTGTTATAGAGTATTAACGATATTATGATGATGATGATGATGAGATGATGCTTAATGTCCTCAGATGTCATTTGACGAAGCACGGTTCAATAAAAGCCACATACGTAAGGTGTATGCGTGTTTAGCTGTAACCTGCCACCTGCACTTTTGGCAGAATGACCGGGATTTTTTACGTGCTACTGTGGTAACACGGGGGTGGAACGGATACCGAAATAAGAGTCAGCACAGAAAGTCGACCCTGGAGAAGAAAATTCTCCCGCCGTTCCAGCAGGGATTCGAACCCGAGACCTTTCAATCACGAGTCCGGTGCTCTAACCACTGAGCTATCCCTATCCCCCGATGATGGTGATGATGATGATTGCTTTTATATAGCGCTATTCTCCGTTCTCGAGCAGACTCACTGCGCTCGCATGTGGTTCTACATGAGTGACTAGCTTTTTATAGCGCGTCTTTGAATATCCACCGAAGTGGTGTACTTACAGAGCTGGCAAGGCTGGTGCCACATGAAACTGCTGCCGTCTCGACGCAAGTTATGTGTACACCATACAGCCATGCACCATGTCATTTGATGCAAAGCCACATACGTAAGGTGTATGCGAGTTTAGCTGTAACCTGCCACCTGCACGTTTGGCAGAATGACCGGGGTCTTTCAAGTGCTACTGCGGTAACACGGGGGTGGAACGGATACCGAAATACGAGTGAATACAGAAAGTTGACCCTGGAGAAGAAAATTCTCCCTCCGCTCCTGCAGGGATTGGAAACCGCGACCTTTCAATCACGAGTCCGGTGCTCTAACCATTGAGCTATCCCCGCTCCCCAAACATGACAGTCATGTTCTCTTTGTGCGACCCGTGTTATATGGTACAAACAATATCCTGATGGTCACACTCTCTCTGACCGTGTCATAGGGTATTAACAATATAATGACGGTCATGTTCTCTCTGTGCGACCGTGTTATATGGTACAAACAATATCCTGATGGTCACACTCTCTCTGACCGTGTCATAGGGTATTAACGATATCATGACAGTCGCATTCCTGTATATGGGCTGTGTCACAGGGTACTAACAGTATCCCACGGTCACATTCTCTCTGTATATGGCTGTGTTATAGTCTACTAACAATGTCCTGACGGTCACATTCTCTCTGCGCGACCCGTATTATATGGTATTAAAAACTGGTATATTTTATGCAGTCGCAAGGCAAATTTCTATGTTATTCATAGACAATAAAGATTCTGTATTCTGTATATGGTATTAACGATATCATAACGGTCATATTCTCTCTGTTAACTAACTATATCCTGACGGTCACAGTCTCTCTACGCGAATCGTGTTATAGGGTCTTAACGATATCCTAACGGTCATATTCTCTGTTAACTATCGATATCCTGACGGTCACATTCTCTCTGTCAACTAATGGTATCATGATGGTCACATTTTCTCTGTTAACCAACGTTATCCTGACGGTCACTTTCTCTCTGTTAACTAACGGCATCCTGACGGTCACATTCTCTCTGTTAACTAACGGCATCCTGACGGTCACAAGCTGTCTGTGCGGCGTACACTCGGGAATTAATAAAGCACTTACAGCGACACAAAGCGCTTTACAAACTCATTAAGAACAAATGTGGAACGCACAAATAGGTACGCAGAGAAAACAGAACAAAACAAAGAAAACGAACAATGGCATGACAGCACACAACTATTAACCATACATATTTATGCAATGCTTAATGAAGACACGCACCGACTAACATACCCCATGCCTAGTTGTCTTTTCATCTATTTATCTGCACACCTACCTACCTACCAACCAGTCTGTCCGTCTGTCTACCTGCTTGCCTATCTGTATACCTGTCTGTCTGTCTGACTCTCTATCTCTCTATGTGTCTATTTTTGTTTGCTTGTTTATATTTATGACTTTGTTTCTGTGTCTAAGGTCATAGCAGTAAACTGGTCGGCCTGGGCAGAAAACAGAACAGAGAGAGAGAGAGAGAGAGAGAGAGAGAGAGAGAGAGAGAGAGAGAGAGAGAGAGAGAGAGAGAGAGAGAGAGAGAGAGAGAGAGGGGATACCTTAATTGCTTCTTCGCCTTTCTTTTCGATTCTCTCTGTGCGTCTGTCCACCTCTGTCCCTCTCTGACACTTCCTCTCTCTGTCTCTATTTCTGTTTTTTTGTCTCTGCTTTTAAAGGTAAGACCAACCTTCTCAATCTTGCAGATCCTCCAGTGTCTCGGGCAGTTTAGTGAGAACAGTCTGGTAACAACAGCACCCCCTCCCCCCCCCCCACCCGCCTTCTCTGTCTCTCTGTCTCTGTCTCTCTATGTTTCTGTCTCTCAAGTCATTCTCCAGATCCTCCAGTATCTCAGGTAGTTTAGTGTGAAGAGTTTGGTACCAACAGCGCCCGCCCTCCACCCCACCCCTCTGTGTGTCTCAAATCAAGACCAGCCTCTTTGGATCTTCCAGATCCTCCAGCGTCTCGGGTAGTTTAGTGTGTAGAGTCTCTGGCAACAGCAGCGACAGGAGTCCTATTAGCAGCGCCGGCGTTCCCATCACCACCAGCGGCAGAGCTTCGCGGAACCGGCCGCCCACCAATAGACCCTGCAAACACAAGCCTTGTCAGTCACTGGACTGGGGACCTTCATTGTCAGTCCCTTCGTTGTTAGTCACTGCACAGTGCTGGAGACCTTGTCAGTCACTGGACTGGGGACCTTCATTGTCAGTCCCTTCGTTGTTAGTCACTGCACAGTGCTGGAGACCTTGTCAGTCACTGGACTGGGGACCTTCATTGTCAGTCCCTTCGTTGTTAGTCACTGCACAGTGCTGGAGACCTTGTCAGTCACTGGACTGGGGACCTTCATTGTCAGTCCCTTCGTTGTTAGTCACTGCACAGTGCTGGAGACCTTGTCAGTCACTGGACTGGGGACCTTCATTGTCAGTCCCTTCGTTGTTAGTCACTGCACAGTGCTGGAGACCTTGTCAGTCACTGGACTGGGGACCTTCATTGTCAGTCCCTTCGTTGTTAGTCACTGCACAGTGCTGGAGACCTTGTCAGTCACTGGACTGGGGATTTTGTCAGTCACTGGACTGGGGACCTTGTCAGTCACTGGACTGGGGATCTTGTCAGTTACTGGACCGGGGACCTTGTCAGTCACTGGACCGGGGACCTTGTCAGTCACTGGACTGGGGACCTTCATTGTCAGTCACTGGACTGGGGACCTTGTCAGTCACTGGACTGGGGATCTTCATTGTCAGTCACTGGACTGTGGATCTTCAATGTCAGTCACTGGACTGGGGATCTTCACTGTCAGTCACTGGACTGGGCACCTTCACTGTCAGTCACTGGACTGGGGACCTTGTCAGTCACTGGACTGGGGACCTTGTCAGTCACTGGACTGGGGAACTGCATTGTCAGTCACTGGACTGGGGACCTTAGTCACTGTTAGTCACTGTACTGGAGGCCCTGGTGGTCACAGCTTCACATCACATGCCACTCACCAGCATACCCTGCAAACACAAGCTTTTTCAGTCACTGAACTGGAGGCCCTGTTAGTCACTGTAATGGAGGCCCTGTTAGTCACTGAACTGGAGGCCCTGTTAGTCACTGTACTGGAGGCCCTGTTAGTCACTGAACTGGAGGCCCTGTTAGTCACTGTACTGGAGGCCCTGTTAGTCACTGAACTGGAGGCCCTGTTAGTCACTGTACTGGAGGCCCTGTTAGTCACTGAACTGGAGGCCCTGTTAGTCACTGTACTGGAGGCCCTGTTAGTTACTGAACTGGAGGCCCTGTTAGTCACTGTAATGGAGGCCCTGTTAGTCACTGTACTGGAGGCCCTGTTAGTCACTGAACTGGAGGCCCTGTTAGTCACTGAACTGGAGGCCCTGTTAGTCACTGTAATGGAGGCCCTTTTAGTCACTGTAATGGAGGCCCTGTTAGTCACTGAACTAGAGGCCCTGTTAGTCACTGTAATGGAGGCCCTGTTAGTCACTGTACTGGAGGCCCTGTTAGTTACTGTACAGGCTGTCCTGTTAGTCCCTGTACTGGAGGCCCTGTTAGTCACTGTACTGGCTGCCCTGTTAGCCCTGTACTGGAGACCCTGTTTAGTCACGGTACTGGAGAACGTGTTAGTCACTGTACTGAAGGCCCTGCTACTGCAGGCCCTGTTAGTCACTGTACTGAAGGCCCTGCTACTGCAGGCCCTGTTAGTCACTGTACGGAAGGCCCTGCTACTGCAGGCCCTGTTAGCCACTGTACTGGATAACATGTCTGTCATTGTACTTAGGGCCCTGTTAGTCACTGTACTGGATGCCCTGTTACTTACTGTACTGGATGACCTGTTACTGGAGGCCCTGTTAGTCACTGTACTGGAGAACGTGTTAGTCACTGTACTGGAGGACCTGTTAGTCACTGTACTGGAGACCATGTTAGTCACATCTTCACACGACATGCCACTCACCAGTGTGGAGAAAACTTAAATAAGTTTGACAATATTCATATTTCATTTTGTTGTCGGTATCGGTGTAGAGTCAGGAGTGCAGTCTACCGAATATAATTAAGTCAGTATTTAAGAGGAGGCCGTATTAAGATGCAACATTCAGTTGAGCTCTGGGCATTGCTGGCTCTGTTCCTCAGTAAAATCTTTGATCGAGTCTGTTGCAGTGAGTGATAACAGATGTAGGATTATTCAACTTTGGAGGTCGGGAGCTGGGGCTGGAAGACTGTTGCCTTCTCGCTCCACCCCAACCCCCCTCAACTGTACCGCCCTGGCCCCACGTCTCCGATGCTCATGCTTACGCAGTTGAAACTTTGGGTTTTGCCACTGGCCCTCTTGGGTTTGTTCAGTGACGTATGGCCAGCCAGGGCGGCAGCCCACAGGTAGAAAAGGAGCTCGATTTCGGTGTTCGGCAATGGTCCCTTATATGTCAGCCCGACTTCTGAACACATTAAGCCCCACATTATCACAGCGTTCGGCTCAGAGGTCAGGAGCTGTGTGAAAGTCAAGGTGGCCGTCATGGCTCCTCGTCCCTAATAATCCTTATGGTCTCTGTGAACGTAAAGCAACACTGAACGATGAAAGTGTTCGGCAGAGTTGCTTTCAGTTGGGTTCCGAAAGTTGGGTTCCGACTTAACCCGTACACATCTCTTCCCACATATGGAGCTCTGCCAAATTCGTAATAGTCAGAACTTAGAATATTTCCGGACGGGAGTTGGATAGCGCTGCTAGAACTTAGTTTATTCTTCGGACCCGCTGAAACATAGAATATTTTTGGACTTTTCAAATCCTGGAATGTTTTCAGAGTGGCTAAGCATCGATCCTAGAACTCAGAATACTTTCCAACATCTCAAGAACTCCGACAAATGTTTAGCATTTCGGAACTCAGTTTATTTTTCGGACCTGTTGGGACGTAGGTTATTTTTCAAGAACTCAGAACTTTGAATATTTTCGGACCTTTCAAGACTTGGACTGTTTTTTTTAACCTAAAACAAAACAAAAAACTTATGGTTGGTTATGGTCTATTTTTGGACATTTTGGAACTCGGTGTGTTTCTCGGACCCGCGGAGACAGACTATTTCTCGACATTTCAAGACTTAAAATATTTTTGGGCCTCGAAAAAGCAGAAAATCTTTTCCGCAATTCAGAACTTGGCGTATTTTTGGACCTCTCGAGACTCAGAAAATATTCCAAGATCTCTGGACTTGGAATATTTTCGGGCAGTGGCTGTTAGACATTGAAACGTGTTCCCCCCCCCCCCCCTCCGCCACACACACCAGATATAACCTAGATGACTAATATGGACTCTATAGTTGTACACTGTTAGCAACTTTGGTTTGCTTTGTCCACGAGTGTTGCCGCATGAACAGCCCTAATTTCGAGTAATTGTTCTGATATACGGTCAGAGAAACGAACCTGTGCATATGTATGTGTTTCATGCAAAGACTCAATCATGTGACTTATTTCGAATACAAATATGAATAAAATCACTCGCATTCGTTGGCTTGATCCATAGTGCGTTATATGTTTAGTGATTGTAAGTTTGTTTGTTTGCCCTGCTGCCATATACCGTTGCAAACACTCATATATTTCTACCAAGCGCAGGCGCACACAGTCAAACATTCGTGAAGCTATCGCTCGGCTTTACACCAGTATACCCTGCAAACAGACGTGCTGTCAGTCACTGCACTGTAGACCTTGTTAGTCACATCTCCACACCACATACCACCCATCAGCAGGCCCTGCAAACACAAGTCCTGTTAGTCACTGTACTGGAGACCCTGTTAGTCACATCTCCACACCACATACCACTCACCAGCAAACCCTGCAAACACAAGTCCTGTTAGTTACTGTACTGGAGACCCTGTTAGCCACTGTACTGGAGGCCCTGTTAGTCACCGTACTGGAGAACCTGTTAATCAACATACCGGAGAACTTGTTAGTCACCGAACTGGAGAACTTGTTAGTCACTGTACTGGAGAACTTGTTAGTCACCGTACTGGAGAACTTGTTAGTCACCGTACTGGAGAACTTGTTAGTCACTGTACTGGAGGCCCTATTAGTCAGTGTAATGGAGACCATGTTAGTAATTATCTGAGATCATGTTAGTCACTGTACTGGAGAACTTGTTAGTCACCGTACTTGAGATCCTGCTAGTCACTGTATTAGAGAACATGTTAGTCACTGTACTGGAGGCCCTGTTAGTCACCGTACTTGAAACTCTGCTAGTCACTGTACTGGATGCACTGTTGATACACGTCTGTTGTAAAAGTACTTCTCTTTCAGTTGAGATCATCATTCTTTTCTTTTTCACCTGAAGGATCGTGACCCTGGGGAAGAAAACTGACATAATAACGCTTTCTTCCCAGTCTGACAGACATGAGGGACATCAAAATAATTATGTTATTCTCGCCTTGGATGCGCACAATAAATGTTTCTTGGTGTTGGTTCTTCTCGTCATCGTCATTATCACACCCATACAACAATACAGCTCTGTTACCAAAAACAGGTCTTTAACACACACACACACACACACACACACACACACACACACACACACACACACACACACACACACACACACACACACACACACACACACCAACACACACACACACACAAACACACCAACACACACACACACACAAACACACAAACACACACACACAAACACACCAACACACACACACACACACACACACACACACACACACACACACACACACACACAATTTGTGTCACATACTATGGCTACAAAATGGCAAAGTGACAACTATTTCATAATTCCAGAAATCACAATAAAATAATAACAGTTAATTATCTTGAGTTATTCAGAAAAGAAAAAGAAAAGAAAGACGAGAACACAGCTAAACTCACCAGAGCTATTATATACTAATTAAGACAGACGAGAACACAGCTAAACTCACCAAAGCTATTATATACTAATTAAGACAGACGAGAACACAGCTAAACTCACCAGAGTTATTAAATACTAATTAACACAACACAGTCTACAGCCAAATGCGAGGACGTGCAAGAAGAGTTGCGGCCCTTGGTAACTAGCTGACTGGCTTACTGTAAACACTGATGCAATAGTGTTTGCTAACTTATGGTTGATAGCATGAAGAGACCATATCTGTTCTGTAGAGTCTTTGCTTTGAGTGAAAGAAATCAAAGAGTGAAAGTAGTTAAGTATGTCAGCAAAGAAGAAATGCTGCAGGATCCAGTCGATCAGAAAAGACGTCATGATACAAGGCAAGTAACTAAAATAATTATGTCCCCACTTTTTTGTTTTCCTTCTTCATTTTGTTGTTGGTGTTGTAAGAATGAGGCAATGCGCCATCTTGGTGTAGACAATCTGGGAACTCACCACGTCAGCCAGGTAAGGGGAGAAAACACTGCCGAGGCGGGAAAAGGTCACCCCCGTGCTCATGGCCGATGACCGCACAACAGTCGGGAAGATTTCCGCTCCGTACACGTAAATGGTTGCAAAGGCAACGCACACCGCGAACCGGCCAATCATGGAAAGCGCCACCACAGTCCAGTCTGGAATAATAATTATGATGATGATAATTACCATATTGATGATGATGGTGATGGTGATGATGATGATAAAAAAAGAAGAAGATTTGCTGAACACCTTTAACCCTCTGAAAAATGTCTCAAAGCGCTTTACAATGACAACAGAACAAGAGCAAAAGTAAGACGTCATGACAAAGTACAGTTAACAGGAATGTTCACAATGCATGATGTGAAAGCAAGATATCATGACAATACCGTTAGTGGGAACGTGTACAATGCACAATGACAAAAGCAAGACATGACAAGGCAGCTAATGGAAATGTACACAATTAATGCGCGATGATCTTAATGCGAATGGAGCGGCAGCTGGAATCGGTTATGACAGGAAGCAACGTTCCACACGCTGTGATTTGAGAACCGGTCTGAATGCGAGAGTGGACTATTTGGAGCCAAAGGCCAAGGGAAGAGTGTCTCAGACTGCGGGGTCAGAGAAAAAGAAAAACAACCACAACAACACCAACAAAACTGGCTCTCGCCTCCATATATGCGGGCACACATCTGACAGTGCAGCTGAACACTGACAATGAAATGCAGGTGAACACTGACAATGACATGCAGGTGAACACTGACAATGACATGCAGGTGAACACGGATGATGACAGTAACCCACCTGGCGCGTCCAGAAGGCCGGGCACAATGCTGGCAGTGCAGGTGAACACGGACACGATACTGGCAGTGGAGGTGAACACTGACAATGACATGCAGGTGAACACGGATGATGACAGTAACCCACCTGGCGCGTCCAGAAGGCCGGGCACAATGCTGGCAGTGCAGGTGAACACGGACACGATACTGGCAGTGGAGGTGAACACTGACAATGACATGCAGGTGAACACGGATGATGACAGTAACCCACCTGGCGCGTCCAGAAGGCCGGGCACAATGCTGGCAGTGCAGGTGAACACGGACACGATGCTGGCAGTGGAGGTGAACACTGACAATGACAGTGACCCACCTGGTGCGCCAGAAGGCCGGGCACAATGCTGGCAGTGGAGGTGAACACGGACAATGACAGTAACCCACCTGGCGCGTTCAGAAGGACGGGCACAATGCTGGCAGTACAGGAAAAGCCGGACACCACCATGCTAGCGGTAAGCAGCGGCTTGCGACCCACTCGATCCAGTAGCACCAGGGTGATGACGTAGGCCAGCGTCTCCATGCAGGCGCTGATGGCGAAGTTGGTGAAAACGTTGCCGCTGAGGTTGGTGATGCTGAGAGTGAGGCCGTAGTAAACCACCACGATGATGAACCTGTAGATGTGACCCACATAACCACGCTAAAGGGCCAGTGGCAGGGGCAGTGCGGTTGGGGGCAGCCTGTGTCTGGCTAAAGTAAGCGGCCCACCATCATGACCTGGCAGCAAGGTCAAGTGTCAGAATTGACAGTTCCAGACGAGCAAGCCCACGGCCCTTTCTGACTGTGGCAGTGGGCATGAAGACGCCCCTGGCACAATATTTCCTTTCACTGTTATTTCCTGCATGCACACTTTTTCTTCGGTACTATTTGCATAGAAAATAACTTCTCCTTAAGCTTTCACAGCATTTTAAGTGTTACACATATACACATTCTTGATATATCTACCCGTTTTGATTTAACACTCACATGTTGCTGAGCACGACGAAGGCACGGAGCAGGAGTTCCTTGGATTTGATAGCGTTTCTGAAGCTGAGCTGGTCTCCCTGCTCCAGCAGCCCTTGCATGTCCTCCACGTGGGGCATGGTGGTCTTGTTGGAGGAGGCGATCCTCTCCAGGATCTTCAGGGCCTCCTTGCCCCGACCTCGCGACGCCAGCCAACGGGGGGACTCCGGGATGATGCTGCCCAAAACGTCATCACGGGGTGAGGGAAAGAGGGAGGCGGGTGGACGAAGGTGATGATGGAGGAGGCGGGCGGGAGGACGAAGGTGATGATGGAGGAGGCGGGCGGGAGGACGAAGGTGATGATGGAGGAGGCGGGCGGGAGGACGAAGGTGATGATGGAGGAGGCGGGCTGGAGGACGAAGGTGATGATGGAGGAGGCGGGCTGGAGGACGAAGGTGATGATGGAGGAGGCGGGCGGGTGGACGAAGGTGATGATGGAGGAGGTGGGAGGGAAGACGAAGATGATGATGGAGGAGGCAGGCGGGTGGACGAAGGTGATGATGGAGGAACAATAATACTTAATAGCTCTTGTAGAGCGCACTTCTAGGGTGAGGGGGGAGTCTACGGGAAGCACTATGCCATTCTATCAACAAATAGACATAACGACGTAAAAAATAATAATAATGATTTGATGATGATGATGATAATGACAACAACAACAACAATAATAATAATAATAATGGACATGCCATACGCTTACTTTAAAACAGACGCACTACGAACATCACAACTTTCAAACTAATGAACAACTACTGTTCTGATCCATTTACAAAGCTGGAAAATGTTTCGTAAATTTTTACGCGGAGAAAGCTTTTTCTGAACAAGTGAGTTTTGGGAGTATTTCTGAAGTGTAAGAGATATTGTCAGAGTTGCCAATGTGGGTAGAATAGATTTCCACACTGGTGACAAGGACGACATATGAATATACCGATGATGATGCTGGCACAATCGTGACAAGGTTGACACATACACACTGATGATGCTGGCACAATCGTGACAAGGTTGACACATACACACTGATGATGCTGGCACAATCGTGACAAGGTTGACACATACACACTGATGATGCTGGCACAATCGTGACAAGGTTGACACATACACACTGATGATGCTGGCACAATCGTGACAAGGTTGACACATACACATTGATGATACTGGCACAATCGTGACAAGGTTGACACATACACACTGATGACGCTGGCACAATCGTGACAAGGTTGACACATACATACTGATGATGCTGGTGGCACGCTTGTCACTGTGACTATTTATTATTATTATTACTGATCCGTTTTCTATAGCGCTATTGTCTGCTGTCCAGGCGATGCCCACTGGTCAGAAGTCAGGGATGAAGGAGGCAAAGGACTGACCACCAGTAGGCGAGGAGGAAGATGCTGGGGATGGACAGGGCGATCTCCAGGTGTCGCCAGTTACGGATGAAGTAGGCCAGAAGCAGGAGCAGGAACTCGCCCGCACACCAGAAGAACTCGATCAAGATGCCTGCCCAGGCTCGCTTGGAAGGGCCCACCACCTCCATGCCTGTAACAAGATCTGTATGCCTGTAACATGCCTGTAAGATCTGGATGCCTGTAACAAGAGTTGGGATCTCCATGTCTGTAACAAGATCTGCATGTCTGTAACAAGATCTGCATGCATGTAACAAGAGTTGGGATCTCCATGTCTGTAACAAGATATGCACGCCTGTAACAAGAGTTGGGATCTCCATGCCTGTAACAAGATCTGCATGCCTGTAACAAGAGTTGGGATCTGCATGTCTGTAACAAGATCTGCACGCCTGTAACAAGAGTTGAGATCTGCATGCCTGTAACAAGATCTGCAAGCCTGTAACAAGAGTTGGGATCTGCATGCCTGTAACAAGATCTGCATGCCTGTAACAAGAGGTTGGGATCTGCATACCTGTAACAAGAGTTTGGGATCTGCATGCCTGTAACAAGAGTTGGGATCTCCATGCCTGTAACAAATGTTTGGGATCTGCATGCCTGTAACAAACTTGGGATCTGCATGCCTGTAACAAGAGGTTGGGATCTGCATGCCTGTAACAAGAGTTTGGGATCTGCATGCCTGTAACAAGAGTTGGGATCTCCATGCCTGTAACAAATGTTTGGGATCTGCATGCCTGTAACAAACTTGGGATCTGCATGCCTGTAACAAGAGGTTGGGATCTGCATGCCTGTAACAAGAGTTGGGATCATCACATGGATTCTTTGTTATCCTCATGTAGTCACGTTGCTCTAGGAGTGAGTGATTGAATGTGTGTGTGTGTGTGTGTGTGTGTGTGTGTGTGTGTGTGTGTGTGTGTGTGTGTGTGTGTGTGAGTGTGTGTGTGTGTGTGTGTGTATGTGTGTGCGTGCGCGTGCGTGCGTGCGTGCGTGCATGCGCAGGCATAACAGTGTGTGTGTGTGTGTGTGTGTGTGTGTGTGTGTGTGTGTGTGTGTGTGTGTGTGTGTGTGTAGGGCCAAAAAGACATAGTGGCACAGAGGACTGCACTGATTGCGCATGGCACTGTGACCGAGCCTTCTCACCAATGACGATGCCGTTGACGAAGACAGCCATACGAGCAATGCCCAGGATGAAGCGACAGACGTTGAGAGTGTAGAGGTTGGTGGTGAAGGCGATACCGAACCCCCCTCCAACCAGAGCCAGGCCTCCGAAGTAGAACGGGATCTTGCGGCCGAACCTGCCGACGCGTGCAAATATGAAAATTGCACTGGCGGTGGAATTGTTAATTGACCTCAGTTTTTTCGTGTATAGAGTCTGCTTTTCCTTTGGAGAAGCCAGTAGCAGTTAGCTTTTTTTTTCTTTTTTTTTTCCCTTCCATTTTTTAATCCTCTACGGCATCGTTGACCATTGTGCACAACGAAACTTCGATGAAAGTGTCCCAGCCCGCCCGTGTTGCACGCACCGCCTTTTTGATATATCTAACATAAGTGTACCGTCTCTCACACCTCCTGTAGGCAACATTGCGGTTGACAAACACCCATTTAAATCACCGAGATTTTTGTTGTTTTTTGTTGTTGATCATAGCTAAAATCAATACTAAATGTGTGTGCCTAAATGCCTTCAGCATTGTCTAAAACAAACAACAGAAATATAGCGAGGCACTGGTCCATAATGATGGCTTCAGTAGGCTAGGCATAGTATGTTTCTAATGTGTAAAATGTTACAAATGAAATTTTATATATTTTTATTTTCTCGAACATTTCAGCATTATACCTTTCATTGATTCTTTGCTTCAGAATGTCACACTTGGGGGTCTGTGGTTATTCTCAGCCTAATTTTGTGATTCCGTGATATGTTTGGTTGTCAAAGTATTGGACTTAAGTCCCTTAATACCCCCACCCCCAATCCAAGAATACAAGAATTTGCAATGGAAATGATTTAGCTAATTTTGTTTACCGCCTTTGTGTGGGAAAATGGAATTTTATTAATCTGCGCTACTGAGCTTACGATACTTTGGTTTGGATTGTTCATGCTGCTGCTGCTGTAATTATGATTGTTGTCGTCACTTCTGACGTTCGTTTACCTCTTCTTTGTTGATCTCCTGCTTGTTTTACCCAACCTGTCCGATACAAGACCACTGACGAATGTGCCGGACACGGCGCCACCTGCCTGTCCGATACAAGACCAGTGACGAATATGCCGGACACGGCGCCACCTGCCTGTCCGATAAAAGACCAGTGACGAATATGCCGGACACGGCGCCACCTGCCTGTCCGGTACAAGACCAGTGACGAATGTGCCGGAGACGGTGTCACCTACCTGTCCGATACAAGACCAACGACGAATGTGCCGAAGACGGTGCCAATCTCAGTGACCATGTTGGAACTAGCTCTGAGGTAGTTGTACTGGCACACCACGTCAAACTGAAAGGGACAAGAAAGAGGCATATGAACAATATTCAGATAACCGTATCCCATCTTGCCTTTCATTTGAGAGACTTGTAATTACCTCGGCTAGACAAGGGACGTGGATGCCACCGACAGCTGAAGGTCTGTTGCTCCGTGCCTTGTGTCATTATCTAATCGCGGATTTATTGCTCGCCGGAGATCAAAAGAAATTGTGAAATACTCAGTGTCATTGTTTCTAATTTATTACCCATGGCAGATTGACAAAAGTATGATTATGAGAACTTTAGATGTAGTATTTGCTTTACTCGTTCAGACGTTTTTTACATTTTTTGTTTTATTGCACAACAGAGCTTGGCAGACAATATGAGGCAAACTAGCGTGGAATGATGCTCTGCACAGTGTCGTTATTTTCACCCCGGAATGGAAATTGACTCCTAACAAGGTTATCTCAGCTATGCTGGTTCCAAGTTGTATGCAAACGAAACGGGCAATTCGACTTTACAAATTCGACATAAAAATCAACAGGACATCTAAAAACAAAGGCCTTTGTTCGATTGGAGCTTGCTCTGATGTCTTTTTACAGTGCTATAAAATGACATTAAATTCCATGATCACTGACCGCAAGACAGTGTGCGAACACACACGTCGGTCACACGAAAACGGCGAATACGGACTGGTCATGATTATCAGGCTCGCTGCATCATTAGTATAATTATGCTGTCTGATAAGGAAATGATCACGATGCAATGATTATGTGAGCACGACTCGCTCTTGACCGATGCCTGAAAGCGACAGACACATAAGGCAAATTGCTGGGCGCTCTACCTGCAAAGGTACAATTAAGACACAGCTCTACAAACGCAAGCAAAGCCATAAAAGATTGATGTGTTCCACGCTCGCTCCCTCCAGCCTAGCGTACAGAGCACAAAAGCGGAGCGGTTAACCGAGTATGCAGCTCACGTCAGTTGCAATCGTTGACTGGAACGTAGACTGGTCGTAGACCCAGTCCTGGCACTGCGACTGGCTACTGGAGCCGACAGCGTAAGAAGCATTGACGGACATATTGCCCTCCACAATGACATCAACACCACCGGAACTGAACACGTGACACTGATCCCATTTGCCATCGGTCAGCGGGATGGACTGGTTGACAAGGAAGCTGTGGTTATCGCTTTGAATGGCGAAGGAATCCGATGGATAGCCGGGGATCCTGCATCTAGAACATAAAGCAAAGCAATGAATGGCTTTTATTTTCAGTCCACGTCTGTTCACCAGTCATTGAATGTTGGCGGTGAAGGTAATGGAATAATCACAAAACTATTTGAAGATTTAACCCCTTCACTGCCACAGCCTGTTATATTTGCGGGCAGAAAGCTGCACGGACACGCCTGCAAACAGTAGATTTTCTGGTTCTATGACATCTATTGTCAATGCTGTACGTTTTGATGAAAATCCTTTCACATGCCAGTGCAAAAAAAGAAGACATAAAGGCTTAATGGTTTCAGATTTTACACTTTTATTGGTTGTTTTCAAGTGACATCATGGAAATGAAGGGGTTAAAATAGATCACCTACAATCGCAGACACTTGGAGCAACACACATTCTGCCCCCCCCCTCCACCCGCCCTCACCCCACCCCCGCTTATGAATACAGCATATCCATTCCCAAAACTGCATGACCATCACCAGAGGCCGCTTCGGGTATCTCACAAAACGACAGTCGTGGTTATTGAACGTTTTGCGTGGCGGACTTAACCAGACTGTGTATGACAAAATACCTATGAGAAACTGGATTGTGACAGTGCATCCAAAGTTCTAATCGAAATTCCTGAACTCACCTATGGTCAGGAATGAAAAAGATGAAGATGACACTAAGCGTTTCAAAGGCGACCAGCACGGCTGGAAATGCAGCCAGACAGTAGATCTTCCTCTGATACCAGCCAAACTCTCCGATCTGCATGAGGATGTCGTCAAACTTCATGCTGACTGAAACCCAGAAACAAGTTTGTATTGGTTACGTCATTAAGGGTCGCTGGCGGCACCGTCAACATGCAGAACGACCGGATCAGTCATTAACCTCGGGGTTTTAGTCTGACCACGTTTACACTTAGGAAAACGACTGTATCATTCCCTAACTTCGGTGTTTAATTTTAACCACGTTTACACTTAGGAAGACCCGTTCTGAAAAGGCTGTCGGTTGACTGACTTAATGTTAAATGGGCAGTCAACAGAAAGGTCATAATTATGAAGGGGAAACACAGCATATCAAATAACAGATAGCGACATAACTGACTGCTCGTGCCGCGCTTAATTCCTTTTGTCAAGAGGATTAAGAATAGATGAAATTGAATGATCCTGAAAGGCAGAAATTAGGGTAGTATTGCAGCAGCAGGTGGAGCATGTTTCACTATGTAAATGAGATTTGTGTTCCAAGTAGATGGGACCTCATTTTTGCGTTTATTGAACCCAATAACGGGCTTGAAAGTTCAGCTCCTTGGGCGCGAAACAAGCGTATGGGTCACATTGCGCACATGTAGTAGTTTCAGACTGAAACAAGAGAGAGAGAGAGAGAGAGAGAGAGAGAGAGAGAGAGAGAGAGAGAGAGAGAGAGAGAGAGAGAGAGAGAGAGAGAGAGAGAGAGAGACAGACAGACAGACAGACAGACAGACAGACAGACAGACAGACAGACAGACAGACAGACAGACACAGAGAGGCAGATAGACAGGCAGACAGATAGACAGAGGCAGACAGACAGAGAGACAGACAGTCAGATAGAGAGGGGGGAGAACTCGAACTTGGAAACTTTATATAAAAAGGAGTGTGTGTGTGTGTGTGTGTGTGTGTGTGTGTGTGTGTGTGTGTGTGTGTGTGTGTGTGTGTGTGTGTGTGTGTGCGTGTGTGTGAAAGAGAGAATATATGAATACGAATACGAAAGTTTAATTGTTTAGGCCACAGACCCATTACAATATGAGGGAAGGGGGAGGGGGTTACACAAAGTAGTTACGCAACAGTGATTCAGTCATAAAAGAAAAAGAAAAAAAAGAAAAGAAACCGAATCAAGGGTGCAACAGTTCACATGTGCCATGGAGACCATGTCACAAAAGCAACACCAGTCACTTCAGTAGCGTGATGCCACACTGCACTAATTTCTTCACTGACTGTGTACAGAAGTCAAAGTTTCAAACAGCGTGAAAATATTGCCGAGCAACTGTGGTGACGGTAAGAAGACAACACGAGAGGAATTCCAGCTCTTCTGTGTACTTGGCTGTATCCTCCGAAGCCCAGTTGTGACGACGAACACTGCCTCATTTTCAAGGGCAGTCATCTTTCTGCAATCCTGTTTGACGAACCAGTGTTGCAAAATGCGTTTCTTCAAGTCGAACTGGAAAAATAAATCATCAGACTCACACACCAAAGTGTCTCGGTTCCAACATCTATGAAGCGCTACTTTCTCGATCGTTTTGTTTCTTGATAGGATTGTGATGTGTCGCTGAAGAGACTTGTCTCTCAGACCACTCAACTTGCCTCTGATCACATCAGGATCTAGCTCTTCGTGAAACGCTGCGTATCCCATGTCATTTGTACGTTTGCAATATTCATCACTAAAACTGATACTTGTATCAGGCGATTTGTTTTCCGCTAATGAGAAAGAGAAAGAAAGATTTCAGTTGGCAAGGTCGATCAATAATAGCTAATTGATCGACATTGCCAACTGCGCTAACGGGGAAACAGTACTTAACGCCCGCCACAGCTTGTTGCTGCGGTAATTATTAGTTTAAAATCGATGAAGAGGAAAAGACAATACCGGTCCCAAAAGAGGCCGCGTCACCACTCTGTGCGTTGTCATGCACTTTGTGTAAAACGGGGCAAAGGAGTTCGATCACAAACGACAAGTTCTCCTAACACTCAAGATCCAAACACCTAAAAGTTAAAACAACAACAACAAACAACGCTATTTATTAGGACAAAACACAACATGAGAATTTCGGGGTAATTCCCTTCATCAAGCCACTTAAAAAACAGTTAAACGGTGAAAAATTAGATGTTGAACTAGGACACCTATATGCTTTTGGTTGAGCTATGTTTTTTGTTTTTTTGTTGTTTGTTTTTGGGGGGGGGAGGGTGGGAGGGTGGAGGGGGCTCTTCTCCGCCCACCTCCCTCATAAGACTCAACTAAAGCTGTTCTATTCATTTTCCTAGCAGCCGTTACCTTTATGTAATATCGTCTTTCGCATATTGAAATCTGAATAAAAGTATTATTATAATCGATATCGAGATCTGCATAATATTATAATGAAGATTTGGAGCAAATAAGGGCGAGGCTCTGACGTCAGTGGCCTCCTTTTTGCTTGTGCTGTAGGAGTTGGAAGGTTTTTCGCTTTTTGGCGATTGTCTTTGCTTTCCTGCAGCCTACATTGTGTTTACAGGGAGCAGTTGTTTTTGCGTGGTGTGGATTTGCTTTGTAAACGTTTCGACACTTTACTTGAACTGAGTGTGGCAGAGTGGTATTTTCGGTGCGCGATTGTTTTGTCACAGTTTGTGGGGATTGTATTTTGTGCTGCTGCTGATGAAGTGATGCTTAATGTCCTCAGATGTCAGCTGACACATTAGGGACAAGCTGAGACCAATGCCGAAGCATGGTTCAATAATTCTTTACGTCCACGGAATCCAGAAGTCTCGTTAGGACGGACAGCCCATGACGGCCACCTCGACTCTCACACAGCTCCTGAACTATGTATTTTGTGCTGACTTAAACATGGTGCTTAACCTAAACATTTACAGGCTTGATATTGAGTCTTGATAAGTAACTGTATTTAATATGCTGTTTTATTGGATTTTCTCATTAAAATCTGGATGTAGTTTTTGATTATTAGTGCAGTAATTAATAATGAATATTGTCTTTAAAAGGAGTAAATGAATCTGGTCATATATTTAGGTAGAAATTATTAATATTTGGTGTCTTACAAAGTTATGGTGACAGAATTCTGTCCCATGCATAGTATAGGATTTTTAACAAGTTCAGAGTTTGTTCTCTTGTTGCAAGTGCAACAAGAGAAAAGCATGAGTTTCATGTTTAGTATGCTTCAGAAGTTCTGAGCTCACAGCTCACTATATATATGATCTAGTGACAGGTTTAGTGGGCAGTTACAGACATTATTTATCTAGAAGGAGCCTTTGACAAACTGAGAAGGGTGATACATACTTACATACACACGCCTGTCTACAAATACTACTGTAATACAACCTGGAAATAAAACAGCTACGATTCCCCTTGCCTCGCCTCATGTGTTCCCGCGAACCCGCCAGGGGCATATATAGTATACATGTATCGCAACCCGGCAACATTTGGCGCCCAATGTGGCGCCTGAGGCTTTTGATGGCAAGAAGGCAAGAGAACCTCTGATGGCAAAAAGTGGCTGACCCAACAACAGAGCGGACGGCATCTCATCCCAACAAGTCTGTTGGTATCCGCTCAACACCGACCGCTGAAGCAGTCCCGGAGCAGATGACAGCCCGCTACACCAGGCCTGGTCAACTCTGCCCAGCTGGAGCCCGCTCAACTCTACCCAGCCTCGTCAACTCTGCCCAGTTGGAGCCCGCTCAACTCTACCCAGCCTCGTCAACTCTGCCCAGCTGGAGCCCGCTCAACTCTACCCAGCCTGGTCAACTCTGCCCAGCTGGAGCCCGCTCAACTCTACCCAGCCTCGTCAACTCTGCCCAGCTGGAGCCCGCTCAACTCTACCCAGCCTCGTCAACTCTGCCCAGCTGGAGCCCGCCCAATGCAGCCCTGGAGCGTATGATGTCCAGCGCTACATCACCACTCTGAGTCATGTGCTCAGGGACACCAGTGGAGACGACTTCGCCAGTGAGACCAGCACCTTCTTCGCCGACTTTGTCTATACACACCTTTCTCTCCTTGATCTGGAGGGGAGGGACGGAAGCTGATCGACTGGTGCACCTTCCGGATCGTCTCTGCAATGCCACCATCACATCCGTCAGTAAAAGCAGCCTGTTTTCTCCCGTGTGCTCAGTGAGTGTTTACATCTCGTACTTGTTGCCGCCCAGAGTGAGTGATCTCTCTTATACTGACTGATGACTGCCACGTGTTGTGATGGCTTGACAAGCACGGTTCTACAAGTCAGTTTCATAATGCTTCATTCTATTCATTGACAGTTCTCTGAGGTCTCTTCAATTAATGGTGAGTCATTTGATTATGACTAGGAAAACACTGTCAGCATATACTGATCTTTGCATGGTGAGCTGAGTGGTAATTTTTAGTAACTGCAGTTTTTTAGTTTTGTTTTTTAAAGTGACTCTAGTCTAACTTCCAGAAGATATCAACTTCTTTCAAAATCGTGTGGTGAATCTGGAACTGACATAAATTATATTTATGCATTGACTTCACAGAACACTATAGAGTATACTGGTGCAGTGAAACAATGAAGTCCACTTCATTCAGGTGGCAAACAGGATTTTTTTTATTTATAGAAATGTCTTATCGGTGTGTTTGTTAATGTGGGTATGCGCATACTGTTATAAGTGTGTTTAGAAGTCTGTTTACATTTTTTTTCTTTCATCATTTGATCCTTACCAACGCTACTTGTACAAAACAAAACAAATAAAACGTTTTATTTTTATTTTTTTATTTTTTACTATTAACTCCTTTAGTGTAAATGTTGTTGTTCTTTGGAAAGAATTTTATATTGGTGATGACTAAGTAAGGGTTTTCCTTAGGTCACAGTTATTTTCAAGTTGTGAAGAATTTTTCTACCTTGCTATCACAATAATACAAAATTTTGAAGAAAAACAACTAAACTTTATTTAAATTTAAATTTCTTTAAATAATTTCATTGATAGTCTCATATAGTGGACTGCACTCATACAAATTGGTGCCAGATAATTATTGGTATTTCAGCAAACATTTTTGAAATGTCATTGGATTTACTACAGTGCTGTTTGTGTACAAAATGTATGTAAATTCTGCTTGCCATTTGTTACTTCAGTTTAGTATGTTATTGCTTAAAACATATATTGACATTTCCATACCTTCTGAACTTGTAGTTTGAACATTTTGACAGTATTCTTGAAGGACTTCGATTTTTTTTATATACGGACCGTGTTAAAGGATTATTTTTGTAAAAAGATCCTTACTCAGACTTGACTGCCCTAAAGTAGTATCTATTTTTGTGCATGAACGCACATTACAAGTACAGTCATCAGTAGTTCACCTTGGGACTTATCATTCAAAGGCATAGGTTTTGGCTGAGGACTTTCATAATCCATTCGCACATTGTCTGAGTGATGTGCACAGTCGCCTGAATTTTGGGTTTCTTTTTTATTCAAGACTTTTATCGTAACTGACTGCCTCTGCAGAAGATTCATACGTACTTCTTTACTATCATTTTTGTTGTGGTCATTTTCACTTGCATGCGCTAGATTGTGTAGTGGTTGAAATAGCATAGCAAAGGTGGGTCATTGATTAACACCTGAACAGTAACAATGGCAACTGGGGGAATTTAGGATAGAATCCAAGAAGGACTTATGACAGATGAGGAAGCTGTAAACTTGAAAGAAATGTTTAATGTGATGGGAGCACGGCCCAAAGCTAGAAGAAAAGAAGAGTTACAGCATTGGTTGTTAGATTATGCTGCATCACAAATGTCTGAACCATAAACGCACATGCAATCCCCAGCACCTCAAGTCATCACTGTTTCTGGACGGAAACCATGGCTTGTTAAGTTCAGTGCTGACCATGGCAACGAGGGCTATGATTTGTGGAGGCACCAAGTTCACAGTCTCATCAAGGAAAAGCATCCGGAGAAAGATCTTCGATGCGATCAGATCATCACTGCATGGGAAGGCTGGCAGCATTGCAGTTCGCTTGGGGACAGAAGCTTCCATCACGGACATACTGAAGAAGATGGACAGCGTCTTTGGAGAAGTAGACACAGAAACAGACTTGTTAGCTGCACTCTACAGCGCTCGCCAAGGACCAGCAGAATCAGTATCTGATTTGGGATGCCGATTGGAAACACTATTTAATGCAGCCAAGGGTCAAGCTACAATCCCCAGCAACCCTGATGAAATTCTTCGCAGCGTCTTCTGGGCTGGCTTGCGTCAAGAACTCAAGGATGTTTCTGCGTATCACTTTGACACTATCAGGACTTTTGATGAATTGCGCACAGCCCTTCGTAGAATTGAGAAGCAGCACATGAAACCCTCCACTGAGAAGATGAAGTCTGCAACTTAGAAGTCAGCTCAAGAACGGGACAAGGAAAAGTCAAAGGAAGACGAACCGGACAAAGCTGAATATGAAAGATTGGAAACCATGATCCAACAGATGTCCACCAAGTTTTCCAACGAGATTAAGGGATTGAGAAAGGAGATGACTGAAACGGCAACTGGGAGGACTGACCATGGATCGGGAACTCCACCTTCCAATAGGTTTCCAAGGGGACAGCACCCAGGACAATATGGGAGAGGAAGAAGTGGACTGGAACGTGGTAGTCGTGGAAAAGGTCACCGTCAACAGAATCCAAGGGAGATAGTTTGTTTCAGATGTGGAGAAAAGGGTCACGTGAGGATAGGTTGCAGAATGCGCATTGACCATCTTCGGCAACAGGATTTTTTAGAACGGACTTGCGCAGAGGGACACTCGCAAGGCCACGGCACTAGGCCCCAAAATTTCAAACAATCCTTGGAGGAAGGCCTCAACACAGATGACTTGGTTGGAAATGTCAACGAAGCCAGCATACAGATTGAAGGCATTTCAACAAGCGCATTACTAGACACCGGCTCATCTGTGTCAACTATCAGCCAGACTTTCTTTGAGCAGAATGTGGCTCACCTCGAACTGCATGACACTGGCAACCTTCTGAAGGTAGAGTGTGCGGATGGATAGTCCCTTCCATACTCGGGATATGTGAAAGTGGACATTAATGTACCTCTGAGTGGCACGAATTTCATTGGTCCCTGCCTGCTACTGGTTGTGCCAGAAACGCACTACAGCGCCAAAGCTCCAGTTCTGCTAGGAACAAACTTCTTGACGAAGGTCGTGAAAGACTGCAGCCAACAGTTCGGCACTAACTTCCTACAGAGATCTGTCCAACAGTCATCATGGTTCTTGGCATTACGCTGTGTGGCTCTTCGAGAGAGACAGCTGACACATCATTGTAAACGCATCGCCATCATCAGATCAGCTGAGAAGAACCGTATTACCATCCGACCCAGTGAGCAGGTACAGTCAGAGGATACGCTGACAAATCTCAGCCATATCATCAGACATGTGCACTGTTACAGCCACATCCACAAGTAACCGCTGACCTGGACCTGAACCCAAGTTTGATCAGTTACAGACATCAGTTAACTGAACCAGTCGAAGTTTCATTCTCCAACTTGTCGACGCACACAGTGACCGTCAACCGCAAGACTGTACTGTGTGAGGTTCAACCTGTCGATATAACGTCACTGGAGGACGTTCCCGTCGGTGTTAAGGATAGTTTACTGTTACAGATTGACTTGGACTCAGACCGACTATCTCCGGAACAAGAAGCTGAAGTGAAACAACTGCTAGTGGACTTTGAAAGCATCTTCTCCAAGCATGAGGACGATATAGGATTTTCTGCGAGAGTACGTCACAGAGTGGATCTGAACGACGAACAACCATTCAAGCAACGTCACAGAATGATTCCACCATCAATGCTAGATGAGGTTCGATCACACATTCAGCAGCTCTTAGCAAGTGGAATCATCAGGAAGTCTCACAGTCACTGGTCATCCAACATTGTACTTGCAAGACGAAAGGATGGACGCCTTCGACTGTGCACAGATTTTCGTCAACTGAATGCCAGAACCATCAAAGACTCCTACGCCCTACCAAGAGTTGAAGAAATCTTGGACTGTCTTTCTGCGTCTCAGTACTTTAGTGTGTTGGATATGAAGAGCGGTTATTACCAAGCTGAGCTTGAAGAGAGTCACAAGGAGAGAACCGCATTCACAGTTGGTCCGTTAGGTTTCTATGAGTATAACCGCCTTCCTTTCTGCCTGACCAACAGTCCTGCAACGTACCAACGACTCATGGAAGATATCCTGGGAGACTACCATCTGCGGATATGTCTCATATACATCATCATCTTCTCACGTACCAATGAAGAACATGTGGACAGGTTGAGAAAAGTCTTTCAACGTATACATGACGCTGGTCTCAAACTAGCACCGAAAAAGTGCAAGCTCTTCAAAGAAAAGGTGGTATACGTTGGACACACCGTCTCCTGCAACGGAATTGAGCCAGATCCCGCCAAGACGGAAACAATCAGGAATTGGCCAACACCTAAGACGCCAGAAGATGTTCGCAGATTTCTTGGGTTTGCAGGGTATTACCGGAAGTTTGTCAAGGACTTCTCGAAGATTGCCGCCCCACTGACAGTTCTGATGCCCACTACCACGAAGAAGAAGCAAAGGAAGAGGAAACAACCTAGCCAAAAGCCGTGGGTCTGGGGAGATGAGAAAAAAATGAGCAAGAGACTGCATTCAGACGTTTAAAGGACATCCTCTCATCACCACCAGTTCTCGGTTATGCTGACTATACTCTTCCATTTGAACTTCACACAGATGCATCGGCGACGGCTTTGGGTGCAATCCTGTACCAAGAGAAAGATGGGCTGAAACAAGTCATTGCCTATGCCAATAGAGCTGTTGGGAAGGCAGAACGCAACTACCCAGCACACAAGCTGGAATTTCTAGCACTGAAATGGGCCGTCACCGACAAATTCAAGGACTACCTCTATGGAGCAAAGTTTGTCGTATACACCGATAACAATCCTCTAACATACGTCTTGTCAACGGCCAAACTCGATGCTACTGGTCATCGCTGGCTTGCAGCTCTAGGAGCGTTTGATTTCAGCATCAAATATAAGCCAGGGATACGAAATGTCGATGCCAACATCCTTTCTAGACTCCCACACAGTCCCAAGGCACCACAGGAAGAAGAGTTGTCTTCCGATTCTGTACACACAATCTGTGGAGGATTGACCTGTCCAGTCGTTGAGACCCACTGTCTATCGGCTGCTGCTGTCGACATCTTAGCTGAATCTGAAGACTGAGACGGGGGTTACGCTATTAGCCACTCCGAACCAGTGTTTTTGTTGAGAAGAGATCTTCCTCCGTTCAGAGGACAGAGTAACACTGACTTTGAAAGGTACAGTGCCTTAGAAATCTGTTTGGCTGCCGAAAGAGATTCGGTATCCGTTCCACCCCCGTGTTACCGCAGTAGCACGTAAAAGACCCCGGTCATTCCGCTAAAAGTTCAGATGGCAGGTTATAGCTAAACACGAATATACCTTACGTATGTGGCTTTGTATGAAGTGACATGGTGCACGGTTGTATGGTGTACACAGAACGCGCCGAGAGACATCAGTTTCACGTGCCACCTGCCACGCCAACGCTGTAAGTACACCACTTCGGTGGATATTCAAAAACGCGCTATAAAAAGCTATTCACTCATGTAGAATCACATGCAAGCGTAGTGAGAACGGAGAATAGCGCTATATAAAAGCGATCAATAATAACAATAAAGAGTGTGTGGGAAAGCGACAGTTCTCGGGGTCCAGGAGATACGGGGGCTGTGGCGGATCTATCCGCTGTTACGCCCGGCACGATACAGCTGAGAGAAGGAATCAGTCTACGGGGCCGCGCGTTGTCCCTCTATGACGAGAACCCCTTCATCCTCAAAGGGCGGGATGGAAAGGAAAGGCCGACTACAAAACTGTGGATCTCGGATATTCCTCTCTCCTGTGATGGAGCTGATATTGAATCTGCAATTGTCAAGCTGGGTTGTGTCCTTTGCTCCTCGCTGATATTTGAGAAGATCCGAAATAAGGATGCCAGGCTCGCTCGTTTTCTTACGGGAAGGCGCTTCTCCTACACTGAAGTTCCAGCAAGCCCCCTAGAGAGATCGGTGAAGGTGGGAGGTTTCACAGCTCGTCTGTGCCACAAAGAGCAGCCCAAGAAAGAGAGGAAACCTGCGAAGTGCACCAAGTGTCTACAGCCAGGTCACTGGGTCAGTGACTGCCACAACGACATCACGTGCCTGGTGTGTTATAAGAGCGGACACAAGCGTGGAGATGCAGCTTGCATTGCCTTTCCAGAGCAGCCCGAGTCGGGGTGGGATCTTCCCAGCGGCGGTGACACGGCGATCAGCGACTCGGACATTTTCCTGGACTCCTGGGAACGTACCGCACAGCCGCCCCCCCCCCCCCCCGCCCCCGCCTGATGACGCTGCAGCATGCACGGATGCAGACGAGGATGAGGATGAGTGGGAGGCCTCCCACACTGAGATTTCCATGGCCGACTCCCAGACATCGCAGTCAGCAAAGGAAGGCTCCACTCCACAACCTCCACCTCAGGCTTCGTCAAACAGTCCAAGCAAGCAGGGGGAACACAGCGCCCTTCAGGAAAAGAAACAGCTTTAGTCGAAAGAGGCAGACAGTGACCAAATCCAAACAACGCGCCAAGCAGACAAGATTGGATTTCAAAGCACGTGCTCGATCCCAGACTCCAAAGCGACCAAGGTGACTAGGAGATGATTCCCCAAACTTAGACAATGGAGCCGAGGAACTGTTCAAGCTGATTGACACTACACGTGCACGTGCAGATGCAGCCGAGGCCAAGTCCAATTAAGTCATAGGTTGGTTTTGGACTGGAGTGCTGTTTCACGGTGACGACAATGGCTATGCCCACGGACTTTCCTCATGGCGTGTTCCATTTAAGTGTTTCCTGTCAGCGTAGAATGGGGAGGGAATAGAATTGGGAGGGAAATTTATTTTGTGCACACACGTCCCATAGTGCTGGACAAGTAATATTGTTTAAGAAGGGCTTGCCTTGTAGCATTCAAGTGGAGTATGAATCTGAAAGGATTCTTGTGGTAAAGACTGACGCGAGTGGTAAAGATTTTGCCATAGTAAATGTTTATGCTCCAAACGGGACGAAAGATAAACTTAAGTTTTTTGAAAACTTTGTTGACGTGGTAAGAGCCGTACCGGTAGATTTTATTGTGATCTGTGGTGATTTTAACTGTATGTAGGATAACGACGCTGGTATAATAAGTGTCGAAAAGCATGTTGAACGTACAGTCGTGAAATTCAACACCATACTGAATAAAAGTGGTTTACATGATACTTGGAGACTCTTTAACCCTGATCACAAAGAATACACGTGGTCAAAAAGAACACCATTCGTTGCCAGGTGGTTAGATTATACATTGACAAATTCCGGTGTATTTGACGAAGCCACTGATTGTGCCATTGTAAATGCTCCTATGCCTGATCACAGAGGGTGCCTGAGCCGTGTTAAATTTACGGAAGTGGTAAAAGGTAATGGGTATTGGAAATTAAATAACTCGCTTTTGTGTGACACTGAATTTGTAACCCAGATGGATACTGTGATCGATTATTTTCTACGAGAAAATGAGTTGGATTATCAAACGTATTGGGGATTACTGAAAGAGAAAGTGAAATAATTGTCAATAAGTTATAGTAAGAGAAAAAGCCCGAAAAGGACAAATATTCTTGTGCATTTGTACAGTGAGTTAAACGACCTTCACACAGCGCTTGTGAGAATCAGAGAAGGCGTGAGCAGGTCAAGCTAAAAAACGGTATTCTCCACTCCACCCAATCATTTTTTATAGTTATAATATTGCACCCCCCCCCCCCCCCCACACACACACACACACGGACGCACATACAGAATGTAACGAGGAATGAGGGAGGGGAAGTTGGGGGAAGGGAGGCAAGTAAGAAGACAGAACTTGAAATCATTTGTTGAGCTATTGTTTGTAGAGGTGAGTTTTTAATGCAGTTTTGAAGGAGTGGGATGATTGAATGTGACGGATGTCAAAAGGGAGCGAATTCCATTGCTTTGGGACACAGCAGGAGAAATAGCGATAGCAAAAAGGTTTTGTTGTAAGATGGGAAATATGAACTATTCGTGTGTCTGCAGAAGAACGAATCTGCCTGGAAGGGGTGTACACAATGCGTTTGCTCGAGAGCGGAGAACAGCGCTATATAAAGCCTCTAAAGAACACAGTTATGCTTAGTTCAGGAGCTGTGTGAGAGTCGAGGTGTCCGTCCTGGGCTGTCCGTCCTAACGAGCCTTCTGGTTTCCGTGGACGTAAGGCTATACTGAACCATGATTCGGCATTGGTCACAACTTGTCCCTAATATGTCAACTGACATCTGAGGACATTAAGCATCACTTCATCCATCCCTCCAACACAATTATGCAATATATGACACTCAAAACATTCTGCTTTGAGGCAGACGGCGCCAGATGTTCTGCTCGGTTGACTGGCTTTTAACAATACATTATTTCTGTTTTATCATCAACATTTTTAAATTCCTGTGTGAGGACAATCCCCCCACCCCGATCTCTCTCTCTCTCTCGTCTCTAGTCGTGATAATTGTAGTAAAGTAGCAAGCTATAATCTCTCTCTCTCTCTCTCTCTCTCTCTCTCTCTCTCTCTCTCTCTCTCTCTCTCTCTCTCTCTCTCTCTCTCTGCGTCTGTATGTCTCTGTCTGTCTGTCTGTCTGTCTGTCTGTCTCTCTTCGTGCTTATCTGTGTTTGTAGTATAATAGCAAGGACTGGCTGTTAGGCACAAACCGACTTAACGCTACTATTCTTAAAGTATTAAAGTATTAAATTTTCGAGTTCGAGCTCTCTCTCTGTCTGTCTGTCTCTCGTCTCTAGTCGTGCTCTTTGTGTTTGTAGTCAAGTAGCAAGCTATAATATGTCTGTCTGTGTCTGTCTGTCTGTCTCTCTGTCTGTCTGTCTGTCTCTCTGTCTGTCTCTCTCTCTCTCTTGGGGGTGAGCACATGTCAGAGACCGGAAAAGACGCTTTTCAACGACGCTCCGCTAATTTTGATTATTTTCGTTGATTAATCACTGATTATGTCCATCGAAAGCTGGATTTAGATGTGCACCTGATAACTGAAAACAATGCCACTAGAAAATGTTTCTTTCCGATCCATTTGTGGACGTTTTGCAACAATATTCGTCTTCTTCATGAGAAAGCGTGCAAAGTTAGCAGCCACCATGTTCGGCCACAATACATGATTGTGTTCCTGACAGTTGTTTTGATGCCTGTTCTACTGTGCGCCAATGACATTGAAACGCATCCGGGCCCGAATGAGGAAATGGAGTAGACCATCCAAAGGATGTTTGACCAGCAAGAGAAAAGGTTTGAAGCTTTGTTTTCTGATCAGTTTGAAACGCGATTCGAAACACTCGGCAACCAGTTGTTGACAAAAGTTGAAAGCGTTCTGAGTGCTGTGACAACACAGTTAGTGAGTATTCAAGGAAAGACGGCGGAACTCGAAGAACACTTCCTGTGCATGACTGACGCTCAAACAAAAACAAATCGTACTGCGCATGATCTTGAGCAAAGACTCTGTGACTTTTCCACAGAAGTAGAAGACAAAATCGGAAGACTCGAAGCGTTCTCAAGAAGAGACAATTTAAGTTTTTCAACATCCCGCAGTCTCGCAACGAAAGCCCTGACACTTGCACAGAAACACTGTTGGAATGTTTGCATAACACCCTGCCGAAAAAACTGTGGTCTCCTGATGATATCGTCCATGCACACCGCCTTGGCAACAACAACAACAATGGCTACACCGAACCACAACCCATCATAGCCAACTTTGCCAAGTGGTCGGACAAAATGGACATCCTGACCAAAGGCAAGCAGCAGCTGAAGTAAAAGGGTGTGAGGGTGGCAAGAGACCTGACGACACGACAACAGAAGGTGATCAAGGACTACCGGGACAGGGGACAGCGGCCCAATCCAAGGGCAACAGGCTCGTCGTGGCCGGACCCCTTCCGCCTAGTCGCTGGAACCAGGACAGCTATGCTGACGCGGCGAAACGACGTCATCACAGACGGCAAGACAACCCTGGCACAGCGGCATCGAGGGGGCGCCGCCGTGCCAACATCCACCGCACATCCAACCCAGGAAACGGTCGGGAGAGTTCTGCAGAACAGGCGGACAGCTGGCAGCAGACTACCCACGGAACTGCAGACGACTGCTGGTGAGGATGGTTGCCATACACCAGCAGCTGGATGGGGAACTCCAACTTCAACCAGTCGTACGGAGGAGCACAGGCGAGGGAGGTCCATCCGCTGGACCAGCTTCCTCCCTACGCGCCTGCCTCTTACGGGTGGGGAGGACAGGACTACCCGCGCTACACCGACTGGGGAGACAGGACTTTCGCCACCGTGGCAACACCAACGGCAGGATCCAGTCGATCGAGTATGCACAAGACCATGCACACTCCCAGGTAGCACCAACAGCCGACTGGAAGGACTACTGTGACACAGCGGACAAAACAACCGAGTGATGCTGGACTCCTGTAGACTCCACACAGACAACGACCATGCAAATGACGTAGCAGCAGATCCAAAGGAGGCCTGTGTAGAAGCCTGCCCAACCTCGGAGTAAACCAAAGACGCAAGCAAAAGGGCAACACATCGGGCACCAGAGACGCCACAGCATCACGGTAAACAGACAGTGAGACCGTGCCGGTAGGCACCGAAGAAGAGCCCTAACAGGAACAGGCCCAAACAGACATCACAAAGCTACACGCAGAAGAGTCAGAAGGGGTATCCCAACAGGAAAACCGCACACCGGAATCACCCACCGCGTGTGACACAGTGTGTTGTGACCACGAAACTGCGTGCACACGACCACCACGTGATGAGCTGCCTGAACACGACAGGGACAGTCCCGTTAGTGTGGCTGTGTCAACAAGGGGAGCTGTATGACGTTTTTCTCGTGCCTGGTGTAAAGTTGACAGATGCAACTGCGGCGCGTCTCTCGGGTGGTGTGGCACTGCTTGTAAGAAAGGAATTGAGTCGTTTCGTTGACCGGATCCACACAGAATATGACAATGTTATCATTTGGAAACTTTCCAAGGAGATCCTGGGAACCGAGAGTGAAGTGGTGTTACTAGGGTCATATACTCCTCCAGCCAACTCTGTGTATTACAAAGAAACAGAAATTACTAATGGTATACCGCTCATTGAACAAGGTATTATGGATGTTATAGAGACTGTGGGTGATCTTCCCCTGATTGTGTTTGGTGATTTAAATGCTAGAATGGGTTCCGAGAATGCTACAGAGACAAACTATGACTGAAACTTCTCATATTTTTGCACCGAACGACGAAAGCGGTCTTGATAAATCGACCATGTGGGTTTCAAAGGATAAGGAAATAAACGAGTTTGGAAAGTACTTGCTTAATATGTGTGCCCCGTTCAGTCTTATCATCTTGAACGGCACTCTGGGAGACGAATGCGGAAAGTTTACTTACATTTCGACATCTGGTTGTAGTGTAATTGATTACTTTATTGTAGCAAGACAACTTCTTCATATGCGATTTCACTGCATGTTGCTGAAAAGACTGAATCGAAGCATATGCCGGTTGAACTTTTTATTGGAATTAAAAACGAAAGATCGAAGCAACCAAAAAACCCACCTAAAACATATAAAGTTGAAAAATACATTTGGTGTGACAATAAAAGTGATGACGTCACAGCATGCTTAAGGTCTGATCAGACCAAACGTGTTTCAGAGAAGCCGAGGAGCTGATCGAGACCGATGTCAGTTCTTCCATTTTGAAATTTAGGAAGGAGAGTGCATGAAGAAAACTATAGTAAAGAAAGACTACAAATATGATTTGATTTAGAATGCAAACAGAGTGGGCAGGTGGTACGTCAATACTTGCGTTATTATCATAATTCCGACACAGACAGAGAACGTTATACACAAAAAACAAACGAGTATAAGGAACTTCTCAGGCAGAAGATAGCTCAACATCGACGATCAGTACTATAGATACTCTTCAAAAAAAGTAGCAGAGACCCTAAAACATTTTGGAAAACCCTGAAGTCTTTTGCACCAAAAAAGACAGTAACAAACTCAATTAAAAAGGATCAATGGTACCAGCACTTTTATAAAATGTTCATTTTTTGAAAATGACTCCAATGGTATTGATGATGATGAAGTTGATGACGTGCATGGCTATGATGAAAATGGTGATAGCGAAAATGATGACATTGCTGCACTGGAATGTGATATTACTGAAGGTGAAGTCTATGAAGCAATAAGAATGTTAAAAAATGGAAAGGCGGCAGGACCAGATCTGATCATTGGAGAATTTTTCAAATCTTCTGCTACACATGTTGTCCCTTTTTTAGTCCGATACTTTAACAGGCTTTTTTCATCTCGTTTATATCCTGACAATTGGTCGGAAGCGATTATTCAGCCGCTGTTTAAGAAGGGTGACCCTGAAATCCCTGACAATTACAGAGGTATATCTCTTTTGAGCATTTGCAGTAAATTGTACAGTTACATTTTAAACAAAAGACTTACATGTTGAATAGACGACAACAATTTGCTAAGTGAGACCCAAGCTGGTTTTCGTAAGACTTTAGCACAACTGATCACCTCTTCACACTGTTAGCCTTGATCCAAAAGCAGTTGCTATGCCATAAGAAATTGTATGTCGCATTCATTGACTTTAGAAAGGCTTTTGATTCTGTTATTCGAACAGAATTATGGGCAATTCTGAGAAGGAATGGTCTAAAAGGAAAAATGTACCAAGCAATAGTAAACATGTACAATGTTGTTAAGAGCAAAGTACGGGCTGGAAATGATTTGACTGAATCATTTATGTGTCCCAGAGGTCTCAAGCAGGGGGAAATATGTAGCCCAGTTTTGTTTTCTCTCTTTGTTAATGAATTAGCCAACGAAATAATGCAACGAGGAATACATGGTATACAGCTGATCCCTGACTTGATTGAAATTTTCATTCTCCTGTCTGCTGACGATGTGATTTTGGTTTCTGATACTGTATGTGGTCTACAAAACCAGTTGAATGTCCTTTTCGATACTGCAAACCGCCTTAGCCTTTTGTAAACATGGACAAATCAAAAATCGTTGTATTTCGAAATGGCGGACATATAGCCTTGCGTGGAAAATGGAAACATGGCGACACCCCAATGGAAATTGTGAACATGTGCAAGTATTTGGGGATATATTTTTCTACCCAGCTTTCCTTTTCTCACGCACTAAACGACATGTCACAGCGGGCTAAGAAAGGGGTCATTTGTATTTTCAAATTGCTATGGTCGCTAGGATAGAGATCCCCATCAATGTTCTTCAAACTGTTTGATACACAGATTCAGTCTATGTTAAATTACGGTTCAGAAGTGTGGGGACTAGATGCAGATCATACACGCATTGAAAAAAATACATTTATTTGCTCTGAAAAGGTTTCTAAACATAAGTCTACGTACCCCAAATCTAATGGTCTACGGCGAGACAGGACGGTACCCGTTATTTGTAAACATTTATGTTAAAAGTATAAAATTCTGGCTACGAAAAATACCACCCTGCCGTCTACCATTTAAGGCTTATTAAATGCTGTTGCATCTACATGAACAAAACAAGAGAACTTGGTCATCCTCTGTTTGCTATGTGTTGTACAAGCATGATTTTGGTGATGTTTGGGTAACTCAGGGCGTTGGAGACGAGAAGGCATTTATAAGGAAAGAGTATTGTCCCTATACAGAAAAAAATGGGACAGCAGTATAAGAACCAAAGAACGTTTTACCGTCTACAGCACTTTCAGATCGTCCTTATCCCTGGCACCGTACCTGAATGAACTAAAGCACATTAAAGCGAGAAACATTTTGATCAGATTAAGACTCGGTGTGTCGCCACTAAGGACACACAAACTACGCTATTGTAAAGATGCTACACCTGTTGACTATTTTTGCCCTTTTTGTAAAAGTGACGTGGAACCTGAAGTCCTCTTCATTCTCGTCTTTTCGAAATATGCAGAAATTAGAGAACAGTACATACCCAAGAAATATTTCACTAGCCCTTCCAGCTTCAAGTTAGCGCTCCTGCTTGCTACAACAAGTAAAGTTCTTTTGTTACGTCTTGCTATTTATATCATTAAAGCGTTTACCATTCGAAATGCTTAAATAACTGAGTCTCACAGCTCATTACCGTATGTATATGTATACATATGCTTTTAGTATGCATGCAAGTAGAAGTAGAATTCACCTTAGTAGACTCTGACATGTACAAACCTGCACTGAAATGGGCCCAAGGCCTAATCAATAAAACATTCAGCGTTCAGTGTTCTCTCTCTCTCTCTCTCTCTCTCTCTCTCTCTCTCTCTCTCTCTCTCTCTCTCTCTCTCTCTCTCTCTCATTAAGCAGAATGCACTCCTTGCTGATCTCATCTGCACGCCGTTTGACAACGTACATCTACACACGGACCCTAACGAGGCTTTAGCGGTGTGGTACAAGCTGTTTACGGATGTTGTCAGTGGGCATGCGCCAATCCATCATAAACGAGTAAAGCACTCCAAACTGCCACCCTGGCTGAATATGAATATTATTCAGGCCATGTCCGATCGGGATCGACTAAAGAAAGAAAGAATGTTCACGGAATATAAAACGGCATGCAATAAAGTAAAAAATGTTGTCAGAAATGCAAAGAAATTCCATTTTAGTAAACTTGTGATTTAACTAAGGTTGCTGCAATGGACAGAAAGTAGTGATGCAGATAATGACTACTTTCTGTCCATCGCAGCAGCCTTAGTTAAATCACAAGACTCACTTGATAGCGATAATCAGTACTGCTGCCCAAACGCCTTGTTGATTTCTGTCAGCAAAAGACTAAGTGAACTGATTCGTTTACCATACCCTTGATGGCTGTCCATAAAATGAGAAAATGTATATCTGGGATGAAGAATAAAAAGTGTTTTGGACCTGACGAGATCAGCAATCAGTTGCTTAAACTAGCTTCACCATATATTGCAGGGTCACTTACCTATATTTTTAATTTGTGCATCGAGCAGAATGGTTTCCCCTCAGAATTTCAAAAAGCAAAAGTTATTCCCCTACCCAAAACTAGAGATCACAAAAATCTGAATGATTATAGACCAATCTCATTACTGTCGGTTCTGTTTAAACTTTTGGAAAGACATGTTCATAAACATCTAGTCACCTATCTGGAGACACGAGACTTTATCCATCCACTTCAATCAGGCTTCCGCTGTAAGCATTCTTGCAATACCGCATTTTCAAGAATGCTGTAAGCATTCTTGCGATACTCGTGGCTTTCAGCTATAAATAGATCAGACCTGTCCGGAGATGTATTTTTGGACTTTAAAAAAGCGTTCGTTCTTGTTGATCATAGAATCTTACTCTCAAAAATTTGTCTGCTTAAACAGTTCGAACTCACTGCCTTTTTTCTTCTGTTCATACCTTAAAAATAGAGTACAACGTGTGGAAATCCGTCGCTCCTGCTCGTTTGAAAGAATTGTTCAACATGGTGTACCACAAGGGTCAGTCTTGGGACCTGTATTCTTCTGCATCTATATTAATGCTCTCCCTCTGCATATACCTTCAAATTCTGCAGAATGTCATATGCTCGCGAATGACACCACGCTTCATACAACAGGGAAACACACTGTGCAAATTAAAACAAAAAACAAAAAACGCTACAACTTTGTCTTGAATGAAAAGTAATTACTATACAACAAAAGCACCAGTCTCAGACTTGTCATTGAGGCCGTCATTGAATGGTCAGAATATTGAAAATGTAACTGAACATCGCCTACTAGGTCTCACTGTCGACAACAGATTTCGATGGCAAGCCCAGATCGAATATCTATGCAAAAGCATGTCAAAAAAACTGTTTGTTCTTTCTCAACTGCAACATATCATCAACATCGACACCAGAAAAATCTTTTACAACGTTCACATAAAAGCTCACGTCGATTATGCATCAGTAGTGAGGGATAGCTGTGGCGAAGTACACTTTAAAAACAACAATAACTGAACTCCCTACAGCGAAGGGCAGGCAAATTAATCCTTCCTGATCCTTCCCTATCTGCAGAGCAAAAGCTGAGTGCGCTCGGAATTTTAAACCTACTGCAACAGCTCGATTACAATAAAGGAGTATTTATGAATACATTCTTAATAATAATTCCCCAAATTATCTTGCACAACTCTTCACTAGTCACCAGTCCCACTACATTAACTCCAGGAATAACCTCTACGTGCCAAGGCCAAGACTAGCATATCCTTCGCTAGAGCGTCCATCTGGAACTCCCTGCCTCCAAACATAAAATCCTGTATTTCTCTTCCTTGTTTCAAACGTAATCTGCACAACCATATGTCTAAGAGTAACCTTTCGTCAAATTTGGACGGATTTGTTTGAATCGCATGTTTGCCTAAACATTTGACTGTTGTATACATGTATGTCTATGAAAGAAATTTAATTCCGATGTTTCTGCACATTTGCAGGAACTCTGTGAAACTTCATTAATCAATTGCTTATTCGTACTTATAATATCTGTTTGTGATATAGTCGAGCATTTTTGTGTTTGTAGCAAGGACTGGCTGTTAGACAGGTCCAAATGGACATAACCCTACTAACCTTGAGTATTGAAGTTTTCGAGTTCGAGTTCTCGTCCTCGTTCTCTCTCTCTAGTCGTGCCTATCTGTGTTTGTAGTATAATAGCAAGGACTGGCTGTTAGGCACAAATCGACTTAACGCTAATATCCTTAAAGGAAAGGTCCAAGGTTTTTAAGTATGCAAAATGACCATCGAAATGACTGACAAATTAGTCACTAGTCTGAGATTTAATGAAAAAAGAAGAAAGAAAAAAGATGAAGAAAGAAATCGACCCGCTGTGAGGCGAAAATGGGTCAAATTTGTGCAATTCAAACGAGCTGACTGCTGCGCATCAGTCACACCCATTTGTGTAGCGAGCACATCGCTGAGTTCTATTTTGTAAACTTTATGGCGGAATACCAAATGGGGTTTGCTTCAAAGCGGAATTTGTAGGGCTGTCCAAAGGGTAACCGACTTGGAACAAACTCAAGTTCGAATCTCCAAGGATGAAACTGACGAGCAGAAAGCGCACAGCATGATACCAAAAACTGAGAGATACACTGATACCCTGAAACAAGCGCTAACAAGGCAAAGACAAAAAGTGTAACACGAATGCCTACGGCAGAAAAGGCCGTGAAAGAAAGAACAGACCACAAATCCTGTAGCAAAGAAAGAAGGACCAAACCACAAATGCTGGTGGCAAACGAAAAATGGCTGCCCTAATCAGGCAAGCAAACAGCTGACACCAAATGAAAGAAACAAAACAGCTGAAACCACCTCAAAAATCCAAACGGTTGCCTACCTGCAAGCATACGGTGGAAAAAACACACACAAAAACAAAAACAAAAAAACAACATCAAATCACAACAGTCTAATAGATTACTGTCTGCAACAAAGCAGTGGACGACTACAGTCATAAGAGCATAGTGCAAAAATAACTGTGCCAACGACAAACAGATGGAAAGCCAAACTAACCATAAGTAACTAACCCCTTACTAACCCGGCTTCCATCTAGACAAAACAAAGGCTGCAGACTGATAAAGCAAAACGCTAATCAGGACTACCGATGACAAAGCATCGGGATGTAAACAAATGCAGACAACAAGAGAAATGCAAAATGGCTGCCCTAATCAGGCAAGTTAACAAGCTGGTACGAAATGGCCAATAAGCCAAAGATAAAATAATTTAAAAAATAAAATAAAATGAAAGAACACATGGTGACGGGACGGCGAAGTCCAACTCGGCAGTGAAATGCTTGACCTGTCCTCGGTCAGGTGCGTGTTGAACTTCTTTCCGAAAAGTCTTTCACTGCCCGTCAATGTTTGAAGAGCCTCGATCACCACATGACTCTTCGCGGCTTCTCTCAGGTGCAGTGATCATACAGGCGCACTTCTTGCCAAGCAACTATCGTCACGGCTCAGTGCTCATACAGGCCACCGTCATTGCCTTTTACACTGGCTCACAGTTTATTTTGGTGAGTGGCTGGCTTGAGAGAACAGCGTATAGTAATGGTGGTTCATACGATTGCACAGGTTTGCAACTTTCCAAAAGAAAAAAAAAAAGGGTGGGGGGAGGATAAATGGGTATTCAAACCTAAGTGCACAGGTATGTAGTTGGCTGGTTATTTATTTCTGACAGGTTAACTGTCGGGTAGCTCTGTGGGCAAGGAGACAGTCACGTGAAAGGGCATGCACGTGGTGCATAGTTGTAGTTTATGAACAGGTAACTTGGTGGGACTGGAGACTATGCATGCAGGCAGGTGCATCGAAAGAATATTACACTGGACACATTGCGATCGGGTTGGTTGATGAGCAGGTGAACCACGGACAAGCATAGGGATAGGTTTGTAGGCAGCTAGCTATAACGTAGTAGGGAGAGGTTTGTAGGCAGCTAGCTATAACGTAGCCCAATAGCTAAGCTGTGGAGTTTCCTATACAGTTAGTTGGAAATACCACCACCACCACCACCACCACCACCACTACTACTACTATTGCTTCTGGTGCTGCTGCTGCTGCTGCTAAATTGTTTAAAGATTTAAATCTTCAAGCAAAACAACAGGTAGATAAATGAGCAGGCACATAATTATGTGCGTACGTAGCTAGTCCAGAAGGTGCTTACATAGCTATGCTGGTATGTTAAAAGACATTAGCCAATCCAATGGGTGCTGACATACTATGCTGGTATCTTAAAAGACATTATAGCCAATCCAGTGCGTGCCTACATATCTATTCTGATGTGTTAAAAGACATTAGCCAATCCAATGCGTGCTTACATAGCTATGCTGGTATGTTAAAGACATTACTTACGTGGATGTACAGGTAGAAAATTACCCTGTGGTTGTATAGCTAGGTAAGCGAGCTCTGTGTGAGCAATCAAAGTTCACAACGTTTAACTTTGCATTAGATCCAGACAGTTTCACTCTTCGGTATGATGATTATAGACTCGACTCCCCAGTTTTAGTAGACTCAGTGCGCTGACTTGACGATCAAAACATAATATTTGGACAATGTAGGCAACTCAGTGTAGGCAATCGTTTACGATATTATTCCTGAGGCAGCTGTGCCCCAAAAAAATCAACAACAAAAATAAAATAAAATAAAAATAAACAAATCAAACAGTCTGCATTAATGACAAAAAACAAAAACAAAAATGAATAATATTGGTCTTAGATTCGGTGTGCCAGTTTCAAGTTGCAGAAGTTGGAAATATTAGGTTCACACGATCGCTGAACTTTGAACCTTGTCGCAGATCTTTGCAACACGGTTAGGGTTTGGGTGATGAAACCGAACGGTGAATAAAATAAATCAACGTGGATATGAAATGAACAGGTCGATGAATTGTCCATCTTTTATCTTGTGTCATCATTATATTTTTATGTGTTGCCGTCATTTAATTCCAACCCATTTTTGACATATGTGACGACGAAAACTGATGCAGACAAACCCGACGCTGGGGGGCTGGGGCTGGGAGGGGGGGGGGGGGGGTCATTCACAACTATGCAACACAGAAAGGTGCGGCTGAACCACATGCAAATGAATCTATCCAGTATATGGAACAGATACAAAAACCATCTCTCTTCCCGATGGTATGCTTAAATTTCACTTCGGTGAGCTATATATTTAAGTTAGCCAAATCATTTCGATGCCTCCTGTCGAGAACTCTGCAACTTTCCAAAACTGGCTGTTTGTCGCAGATACTTGCAGCACGATGTCGTCTGTGAAACTTAAAGACCAATCTTCCATCTTTCCGGTGGTACAATTCTCGTAATTGTCAGTGCATTAGGTATTTAGCAGTAAGCCTGTTTCTGACGCAAGTGACGAGAACAAGTTGCAGAAATACACAACGTTTGTGGTCGTGTTCGAAATATGTCGCGACGCCGTCGCGCGGGTATGCCTCGTGGTGTAGTGTGTTAGAACTAAAAGTGGGTATGCCTCGTGGTGTAGTGTGTTAGAACTAAAAGCGGGTATGCCTCGTGGTGTAGTGTGTTAGAACTAAAAGCGGGTATGCCTCGTGGTGTAGTGTGTTAGAACTAAAAGCGGGTATGCCTCGTGGTGTAGTGTGTTAGAACTAAAAGCAAAGTCAACACACACAAATATGCTAATAGAAAATTATCTCATCTTTGACATGGTACCGTTATCTTTACTTTCGACTGAGCAGATATTAAGCGGCAGGCCCCAAAACAACACCCTCTAATAAAGTAGTTTGCAACTTTTCGAATTTGACTGTTTGTCGCAGAGGTTGGCAACACGGTTTCATGCGGTTGACCTAATAATAATAATATATAACGAACAGATAGAGCACTCTTTCATATTTCACGTGCAAAAGTCATCAAAAGCTGCGTATTTGCTCATCTTAAACGTTTTTCGTGACTGTTGTGTGATGAAAACTGCATGCACCAACAATGCCCAACTGTTGGTACTGAAAGGGTTAAGTTGTGGGAGGAAACTTGCATGCACCAGCAATGCACAACTGTTAGTACTGAAAAGATTAACTTGTGTGATGAAAACTGCACGCACCAACAGTGCCCAACTTAGTAGCTCGGGTTATTATTTTATATGTTTCGACTACTGCCATGAAATCCAGTCTAATGCCATTTTAATTTATGTGTGCCCACCCGGGTTAATTCAACATATTTTTCCTGCCAACATTTTCAGATATTAAGTGACGTGTAACTTGAGCAGTGACCCGGAATTCACTTGACGTCAAATGTTAAGGTAGATTCAATGAGTTCTGCAGCTTTTGTAAGACGTGAAGCGGTTCACACTCTCTGCGGACGCACAATAAGAGAGAGAGAGAGAGAGAGAGAGAGAGAGAGAGAGAGAGAGAGAGAGAGAGAGAGAGAGAGAGAGACAGAGACAGAGACAGAGACAGAGACAGAGAGACAGAGACAGAGACAGAGACAGTGACAGTGACACAGAGACAGAGAGACAGAGACAGAGAGACAGAGACAGAGAGAGACAGAAACAGAAACAGAGGACAATTAACAGTATTGTTTATTTCCGTGGCCCATATGTCCGGGCATTTCAAAGAGGAAAACGCTGTACACCAGCAATCCCAAAACAAGCACTTAATTAATACAGCAAATCACTGAGTTACTTGCACAATCAGCTAAGTACTCATAATTTCTCATGTATAAAATTTCACTCACTCGTTCATGCCTATTTGTCTATAAACGATGCCCTAGTTGTAATTTTATATTTACTTCTCAGTAGCTTTGTAATGTGCTGTTGTGTTGCATGCGTTGTTGGCCGGCTTCTCGGGTTGTAGGTGAGTAAGCATACGGATACACCACGCTGAACAGTGATTTGAAATTCTTCCTCCTAGTCTGAGGTTTGGAGGCTGACTTGAAAGTTGTTGAAAGAATACGCCTTTTGCGTTACAGATAGTTTTGAATGTTAGCAATCGAACTCCAGATGTTATGGTGTACGGTGAAACTTGGCGGTACCCGCTGTTTGTCAACGTTTTTGTAAAATCTGTAAAGTACTGGCTACGTATACTTAAGATGCCCAACCATCATTTCTCATACAAGTCATACAGAATGCTAGTCTACTTACACGATAAAAATCGAAAAACTTGGGCCACATCAGTACGGTTTTTGTTGCATAAATATGGTTGTAACCATGTACGCAAAACAAGGGTGATGGCGACAAGAACATATTCCTAAAAGAATTAAAGAACAAACTTATTTCTGAATACAAACAAGAGTGGTCTGATTCCTTAACTACTAATGAAAGGTACCTTATGTACAACACGTTTCAATCAAACTTGACCATGTTGCCCTTTGTCCACGATAACAAACAAACAAACAAACAAAAATCAAGAAACTGTTTGCTTGGTTTGTCCATAATACAGTTTCAAAGGATACTCAGCTCACCGACAGACTGTCATTCAACACGTGGTTTACTGGGTTAGTTCAGTGACACTTCCGCTGAATTAGTTCTAGGTGAACGTGCTGAAGTGGAACTGGGAAATGTTGACGAACCGACAAAACATGTATCAAACCACTTCTGGTGGATAGATAGGTTTTTAGCCACCAGTCAACCATGACGTTTATATCATCAGTGATCCGTGAAGAGCAACAGCACAATTATTTGCTGCAGCACAATTTGATATTTTAGCTGTCAGTGTTTCGACCAGAGTCCATAGCATTAAACAGTATATCGACTCCAACAAACTGCGCAGCAAACGACATCCGGCAATAAAGGGGGGGGGGGGGGGGGGACAGCAGCCACAATGACGATCAACAGCGCTGTGATTTTAGCTGCTGTTGAGAGAGAGAGAGAGAGAGAGAGAGAGAGAGAGAGAGAGAGAGAGAGAGAGAGAGAGAGAGAGAGAGAGAGAGAGAGAGAGAGAGAGCAAAATGCTTAAACTGAACATGAAAAATCTTCGCGTAATTTGTATAGACAAAGAAAGCACCTCCATATGAACCTCGCTGCACCAGAGAGTGTCAAACACTTTTTAATGAGCTAGGTCCAGTATTTCGTGAGCCTTTACAACTATTGGCTGCACAATACCCTTACACTGCTAACGAAAGAAGAAAACCGTTCTCTTCTCCAAGTCCATGACAATAAGACGTCCTTCTATTCAATTATGGTGTCTTCTAGTGCGACATACAAAGAGATGTTTCACGGGATGACTACTCTCTTAGGCAAGACAAACAAACCCTCTCTTCCTGCAGCTCATGATTTTCCAACAGTTTTTAAGCATCTTCAGTGACTTTTTCAACAAAAGAAATCATCTCTATTCGAAAGAGATTTTCGCGTGTGACAGAAGAATAACAACGGTCAGCTCACATTCTATGGCACCG
>OY757544.1:30472833-30480333 GCA_963584105.1 Alviniconcha strummeri | reverse complement strand
AGGGGGCGACAACCCGGCCGCCAAACTTCCGTTCTCCCAGGTTAAGCCCGTTCTTAATTGGGCGAATGTTTCTTCGCGAACCTAGTTGGAAGTATTCGGCGAAGCTAGTTGGTTCTTAATTGGGCCAACTTTTCTTCGCGAACCTAGTTGGAAGTATTCGTCCAAGCTATATTCGGGGTCCAAAAACCTTCGCTCAACATGTTCTGGGAACATTCGCCCTATTGGACGATCATTGCCTCTGATTGGCTGAGAGCAGAGCTCTCCTGTAAATGGAGAAAAAACAAAAATAAAAATGGATGACGGTGTCGCTAGGTTCTTCACTCGCTTCGAAGGGAATTGTTTATTTGTTGACTTGTGGAAGGCGCAGCCTTGTCTCGGAGACCCAGAATGAGATAGTATTTAGTTGAATTACCCTGTGAGGGATGATTAAAGTATACTGACTTGACTGACTTGACTTTAGCCTACATTTTCGATCATGCTGTCTGCTGCGCGTCTGCCGCAAGTTCGGGCCGAAGCTTGCATCTCACTACAAGCCAGTTGAGAATGAAGTAAAGTTTGGACTGTCCGAACCATATTCGGCGAAGTAAATGTTCAATTAAGAAACGAATCATAGTTCGTCGAAGTGTCCGAAGTATGTTCGGGCGAACAAACATTCGTCCAGTTAAGAACGGGCTTAGACTGCTGTGCACTGTTCCTCGCCTTGGAGTGCACCGTGACTATGCGAGAATGGTGTCTACCCGTCCCTTCCGCATACACGCTTCACGCGTTACGCATGCATACGTCAGTTTTACTAATAGATTACTCATGGCAGCCGTCACGTAAGAGCCCAGGGCGCTTACAAAGACATGAGGATACGCACATTTTATCACACACACACACACACACACACACACACACACACACACACACACACACACACACACACACACACACACGTCAAGACTGGACTGCTACAACTATGATATATTAAGCTACTTTCGCAGGTGTAGCCAGTAAACAAAACGTCTAATCCAATCGCACTCCTTCCTTTCCCTTCTTGTTTAGGTAGTTTTATTGTCCGTCAGTTTCAGCTGAAAAAATATTATCATACCGGTCTTCAATTTCTTGTAATATTTTAATCCACTACGATAGATGTGTCGAGTTTAATTTGCAGAAATGTTATTTTTCGGTATTTCAGTGCAACACACAAACACTGAGAGAGAACTCGAACTCGACTGAATTCGAAATTTGTATTTTGCAAAAACCTATCTTTAAACTAGTCCTTGCTAAGCTACTGATGAATAAATATGAAATTGCAGGTATCATTTATATTATAGGAATGAATGAGTGAGAAAAACGTCATACATGAGAATTTCCACACAAAATATAGCGTGTTCACAGCGCCAGCTGCACACATGAATACATCACTCTGTTATACATTATGAGCATACATCCAGCAACTGAGGCAGTAGAACATCTGATCAGTTCATGTGACTAGTAGTGGAAAAGAAAACAGAAGCAGTCAATGCTTTTCTTATAAACAACAGTAAGGGGGGGGGGGGGGGGCGGACTAAAGGAAAAGTCACTCCTCACAAGCAGTCGGAAGGATTGGGCGGAGTTCTATGGATATGTAAAGTAGGTCTTAAATGACTAGTCGTTGCAATGGCAGTCGCTCGAAAACCTCACTGTCTGTCTGTCTCTGTCTGAGAGAGAGAGAGACAGACAGACAGAGACAAAGAAATAAAGACAGAGACAGAGAGAGACAGACAGAGAGAAGATAAGATAATACTTTATTACACAGGGATAAAGATTTAAGCACGAGTCGGCTTTTTTGCAAATCTGTCCCTGATGACAAACAATACATCAAACAAGAATACAATTAATTATGGGAGAGAAAAAAACGACTTAAAAACAAAACAAAAACTAATTTCTGTCTAAAACATCACAACATACGAACAGAGCAATAATAATAAGAGAGAGAGAGAACTCGAACTCGAAAACTCCGTTTTACAAGGACTGTAGCCCAGGTCCAGTCAAAAACCCGTCAGTAACAACTAGTCTTTGCTAAGCTACTGCTGAATAAATATAAAATTACAGGCATCATTTATATACATAATTATTACAGGCATGAATGAGGTGAGTGACAGTTTATACATGAAAATGTCCACACAAAACATAGCGTGTTCACAGCGCCAGAAGCTCACATGCATACATCACTCAGAGAGAGAGAGAGAGACAGACAGACAGACAGGGGACAGAGAGTCAGAGAGAGAGAGAGAGGAGAGAGAGACAGACAGACAGACAGACAGACAGACAGACAGACAGGGGACAGAGAGTCAGAGAGAGAGAGAGAGACAGACAGACAGACAGACAGACTGGGGACAGAGAGTCCAGAGAGACAGACAGACAGACAGACAGACAGACAGACAGACAGACAGACAGACAGACAGACAGACAGGGGACAGAGAGTCAGAGAGAGACAGACAGACCAGACAGACAGGGGACAGAGAGTCAGAGAGAGAGAGACAGACAGACAGACAGACAGACAGACAGACAGACAGACAGGGGACAGAGAGTCAGAGAGAGACGCCCTCCTCCCGCACTACCACTGGTATTAAAACAAATATTAGGAAGATAAAAAAGAGTAGAACGTCATTTTAAGTCATTTTAAGTCGACATTTGTATCCATAGGAGATAGCCGGTATACAATCAAGGCCAGAAATGTGCAACACCATAATTATAAGGAAAGTTGGACACGGGTTTCTAAACATATGGCTTTTGCTGCCTTTTGCCTAGCTTGTGAAACACTGTGAGTCAAGCTGTAAGACGTACAGGACGCTAACAGAAACTGGTCACCACTACAAGCCAATGGAGGCGCGTGGGGTGCGGTTTCATTCAACACACGCCATCCACACTGAGACCCTGCTGAGGACGGCGGTCAGACAGCTGGATTGGCGGAAGGCCAGGGCGGTGATGTGGCAATCAAGGCCTCGCCGAATGACAGATGGCGGCACTGCATGAAGCATGTTCCCGGACCAAGTTTGCGGCGGGGTTGTCGTTCGCTGTTTATCACAACCGGCGGGATATGCATGCACAAACGTTCTCCGACATGGTTCCCAGTGACCCGGCTGGGATGTGTGACCTGCATGCAGAAATATTCTCCGACACGGTTCCAGTGACCTTGGGGATGCTGCTGGCTGATGGGTTTGGCGGTCTGCGTTCTCAGCACTCTGGTAGAGACAGCTTGTTGGAATGTCAGCCATGCTGGGCGAGTGCAGCGGCACTTTACAGCTGTCCTCTTTCATTAGTACTAGGGGTGGGTGGGGGGGGGGGGGGGCTGCTGTCGTCTTACCATCACATGCCGGTTGTCAGTGATGAGCTACTCACGTAGCGAAACTCGTGTCGAGCTTCTTCGGTAAAGTGACCTTCACCGGAACGAAAATTATGTCACTGTGTTGGCAGAGAGAGAGAGAGAGAGAGAAGAGAGAGGAGAGAGAGAGGAGAGAGATGAGAGAGAGAGAGAGAGAGGAGAGAGAGAGAGAGAGAGAGAGAGAGGCGCATTGCATCAAACATTACAACAATACAAAACTCGCTTTACCTTCAATAGTAATAATAATAATCGTAATAAACTTTTTTATGTGCCATTTTTCCAAATTGGAGCGCATAACCCATCACAAAGCAAAGAACCAAAGCACAGTCAAAACAAACTCTCTCTCTCTCTCTCTCTCTCTCTCTCCCTCTCTCTCTCTCTCTCTCCTCTCTCTCTCCTCTCTCTCTCTCTCTCTCTCATCTCTCTCTCTCTCTCTCTCTCTCTCTCTCTCTCTCTCTCACACACACACACACATACTCACAGGGTCAATCGGACAGCTTGAAGTGGTGATATTTTAAGTTAATTTGGAAGATGTTAGTGAGTTTGATGATCTAACTTTGAAAGAGAGACTGTTCTAGGCAGACGGCAAGAGCGATAGACTCACAGAGTCGAGGTAGTTATAGCTCAGAGAAGCAAGTTTTGTAATGTATTCGTGAATCAATGGGCAGCCAGTGGAGTGAAGCAGGATGAAGAAACATGTGGCCAGTTTTGGAAACTCTCAGGATAAGTCGAGCAGCTTTGTTTTGAACTTTGCGCGTTTGCTTAAGAGATAGTGAGGACAACTAGACAGGAGACAAGTGCAGTAGTCAAGCCCGTGACTGAACAAAGGCAGAGACAAAAATCTGTGTGGCACCTGTGAAACAGATAACGGATAGTATGACAGGGGACTATGGTTATGACACAGAGACACTGGTATAACATGTCAGGGATTATGGTATGACACAGGGACTGTGGCATGATACAGGGACTACAGAACGTCTTAGGGACACTGGGACAATGGTATATGACACAGGAACTGTGGTAGTATGACATAGGGCCAATGGTATGTCAAACTATGGCATGACATAGGGACTATTGTATGACACACTGACTATGAGTTGACACGGAGACTATGGTATATTGTCCCTTGCGTGGTGGGTCTGTGAAGAGCAATACGTTTTACATAGACTTGGCTCTGTAAAGCTACGCCCACGCAGTCCCTGAACACAGAGCAGTGTGATTCTCAACAAAGTGCTGGTCTGGGGAGACCAGCAGCGAGTCAGCTAACACAGGTTACACCGTGGCAAGACAGCCATTATGTAGTCATTAAATCCCTACAAACACAACGACAACACAACAAACAACAACAACAGCAACTACAACAAACAAACAAAAACAAAAACAGCACAAAAAGAGTTGATTAATGCTAAACTGTACTAAACTGTGGAGACAAGAAGTCTGTCAGCTACATCGGAGCAAAACTGCCAGGCTATTCATGCATCCACACACACACACACACACACACACACACACACACACACACACACACACACACACCACGTACATACACGCACGCACGCACGCACACACACACACCCCACAATGTGTGTCAGTGTGGACGCAGACACACTCATACATGGGTCACTTTAAACATCCTAAACTACCAAACCAAAATAGAGCTAATCACGGCTGTTGTGGCTTTCTTTTGTCTGATCCCGAGGTGTGTTTTGTGCAGACTGGGTGATCGTTGCTCTGTCCATGGTGGGGCGGTCTGTGTGTGTACCTGCTACAGCGTCATCGACATTTACGGAGCAGAGCTCTGTCCCACCGTCGTCCGCGGATCAACAATGGGCCTGGGAATGACGACCTTCTCACGCATCGGGGGCTTCTCTCCCTTACATAGCCCACGTGGTAAGTCACAGCTAAAACCTTCCCGTGCGACAGTATCTTGGTAAGAGAATGCTATGAATGAAACATTACAGCAACAGTATCTTGGTAAGAGAATGCTATGAATGAAACATTACAGCGACAGTATCTTGGTAAAAGAATGCTATGAATGAAACATTACAGCGACAGTATCTTGGTAAGAGAATGCTATGAATGAAACATTACAGCGACAGTATCTTGGTAAGAGAATGCTATGAATGAAACATTACAGCAACAGTATCTTGGTAAGAGAATGCTATGAATGAAACATTACAGCAACAGTATCTTGGTAAGAGAATGCTATGAATGAAACATTACAGCAACAGTATCTTGGTAAGAGAATGCTATGAATGAAAACATTACAGCAACAGTATCTTGGTAAGAGAATGCTATTGGTGAAACAGTATCTTGCTATGGATGAAACATTACATCAACAGTATCTTGGTAAGAGAATGCCATGAATGAAACATTACAGCAACAGTATCTTGGTAAGAGAATGCTATGAATGAAACATTACAGCAACAGTATCTTGGTAAGAGAATGCTATGAATGAAACATTATAGCAACAGTATCTTGGTAAGAGAATGCTATGAATGAAACATTACAGCAACAGTATCTTGGTAAGAGAATTGCTATGAATGAAACATTACAGCAACAGTATCTTGGTAAGAGAATGCTATGAATGAAACATTACAGCAACAGTATCTTGGTAAGAGAATGCTATTGGTGAAACAGTATCTTGCTATGGATGAAACATTACAGCAACAGTATCTTGGTAAGAGAATGCCATGAATGAAACATTACAGCAACAGTATCTTGGTAAGAGAATGCTATGAATGAAACATTACAGCAACAGTATCTTGGTAAGAGAATGCTATGAATTGAAACATTACCAGCGACAGTATCTTGGTAAGAGAATGCTATGAATTGAAACATTACAGCGACAGTATCTTGGTAAGAGAATGCTATGAATGAAACATTACAGCGACAGTATCTTGGTAAGAGGATGCTATGAATGAAACATTACAGCAACAGTATCTTGGTAAGAGAATGCTATGAATGAAACATTACAGCAACAGTATCTTGGTAAGAGAATGCTATGAATGAAACATTACAGCAACAGTATCTTGGTAAGAGAATGCTATGAATGAAACATTACAGCAACAGTATCTTGGTAAGAGAATGCTATTGGTGAAACAGTATCTTGCTATGGATGAAACATTACAGCAAACAGTATCTTGGTAAGAGAATGCTATGAATGAAACATTACAGCAACAGTATCTTGGTAAGAGAATGCTATGAATGAAACATTACAGCGACAGTATCTTGGTAAGAGAATGCTATGAATGAAACATTACAGCGACAGTATCTTGGTAAGAGAATGCTATGAATGAAACATTACAGCGACAGTATCTTGGTAAGAGGATGCTATGAATGAAACATTACAGCAACAGTATCTTGGTAAGAGAATGCTATGAATGAAACATTACAGCAACAGTATCTTGGTAAGAGAATGCTATGAATGAAACATTACAGCAACAGTATCTTGGTAAGAGAATGCTATGAATGAAACATTACAGCAACAGTATCTTGGTAAGAGAATGCTATTGGTGAAACAGTATCTTGCTATGGATGAAACATTACAGCAACAGTATCTTGGTAAGAGAATGCTATGAATGAAACATTACAGCAACAGTATCTTGGTAAGAGAATGCTATGAATGAAACATTACAGCGTCTTACATCCTGACACGTCTTCATCTCTTAATGGTTTGAAAGAGATCGTCCATTGAGGCGTCGGCTTCTTCCGAGGAAACAGCAACACCAATAATTATTCAACAAACCGAGTATTCTAGTCCTGCTTGCTTTGTGAGATGATAAATTATTACTCGCTTTGGGAGATGATACATTATTATGTCATTATTGAAATGCTAGTATTTAAACATTTTTGTACATTTTTGTATATAAAATGAATCCACAGATCCATAGGGTCAATACTCCAGCAGATGTGGTAAACCGATGCTTGAAGTTGGGGCCAGGTTTTAACTCACTAGTCATCCGGCTGTTAACGCACTAGTCATCCGGGTGTTAACACACTAGTCAGCCAGGTGTTAACGCACTAGTCAGCCAGGTGTTAAACACATTAGTAAGCCAGGTGTTAACGCAGGTGTTAACACACTAATCAGTCAGGTGGTAACGCATGTGCTAACGCACTGTCCAGCCAGGTGTTAACGCACTAGCCAGCCA
>OY757544.1:30458933-30464433 GCA_963584105.1 Alviniconcha strummeri | reverse complement strand
CAACTCTCGTAGGCAACAGGCTTACTTACTGACCTACAGTCTTGGCCACAGACTCAACTCTCGTAGGCAACACGCTTACTTACTGACCCACAGTCTCGGCCACAGACTCAACTCTCGTAGGCAACACGCTTACTTACTGACCCACAGTCTCGGCCACAGACTCAACTCTCGTAGGCAACACGCTTACTTACTGACCCACAGTCTTGGCCACAGACTCAACTCTCGTAGGCAACACGCTTACTTACTGACCCACAGTCTTGGCCACAGACTCAACTCTCGTAGGCAACACGCTTACTTACTGACCCACAGTCTTGGCCAAAGACTCAACTCTCGTAGGCAACACGCTTACTTACTGACCCACAGTCTTGGCCACAGACTCAACTCTCGTAGGCAACACGCTTACTTACTGACCCACAGTCTTGGCCACAGACTCAACTCTCGTAGGCAACACGCTTACTTACTGACCCACAGTCTTGGCCACAGACTCAACTCTCGTAGGCAACACGCTTACTTACTGACCCACAGTCTTGGCCACAGACTCAACTCTCGTAGGCAACACGCTTACTTACTGACCCACAGTCTCGGCCACAGACTCAACTCTCGTAGGCAACACGCTTACTTACTGACCCACAGTCTCGGCCACAGACTCAACTCTCGTAGGCAACACGCTTACTTACTGACCCACAGTCTCGGCCACAGACTCAACTCTCGTAGGCAACACGCTTACTTACTGACCCACAGTCTCGGCCACAGACTCAACTCTCGTAGGCAACACGCTTACTTACTGACCCACAGTCTCGGCCACAGACTCAACTCTCGTAGGCAACACGCTTACTTACTGACCCACAGTCTCGGCCACAGACTCAACTCTCGTAGGCAACACGCTTACTTACTGACCCACAGTCTCGGCCACAGGCTCAACTCTCGTAGGCAACACGCTTACTTACTGACCCACAGTCTCGGCCACAGGCTCAACTCTCGTAGGCAACACGCTTACTTACTGACCCACAGTCTCGGCCACAGGCTCAACTCTCGTAGGCAACACGCTTACTTACTGACCCACAGTCTCGGCCACAGGCTCAACTCTCGTAGGCAACACGCTTACTTACTGACCCACAGTCTCGGCCACAGGCTCAACTCTCGTAGGCAACACGCTTACTTACTGACCCACAGTCTCGGCCACAGGCTCAACTCTCGTAGGCAACACGCTTACTTACTGACCCACAGTCTCGGCCACAGGCTCAACTCTCGTAGGCAACACGCTTACTTACTGACCCACAGTCTCGGCCACAGGCTCAACTCTCGTAGGCAACACGCTTACTTACTGACCCACAGTCTCGGCCACAGGCTCAACTCTCGTAGGCAACACGCTTACTTACTGACCCACAGTCTCGGCCACAGGCTCAACTCTCGTAGGCAACACGCTTACTTACTGACCCACAGTCTCGGCCACAGGCTCAACTCTCGTAGGCAACACGCTTACTTACTGACCCACAGTCTCGGCCACAGGCTCAACTCTCGTAGGCAACACGCTTACTTACTGACCCACAGTCTCGGCCACAGGCTCAACTCTCGTAGGCAACACGCTTACTTACTGACCCACAGTCTCGGCCACAGACTCAACTCTCGTAGGCAACACGCTTACTTACTGACCCACAGTCTCGGCCACAGACTCAACTCTCGTAGGCAACACGCTTACTTACTGACCCACAGTCTCGGCCAAAGACTCAACTCTCGTAGGCAACACGCTTACTTACTGACCCACAGTCTTGGCCACAGACTCAACTCTCGTAGGCAACACGCTTACTTACTGACCCACAGTCTTGGCCACAGACTCAACTCTCGTAGGCAACACGCTTACTTACTGACCCACAGTCTTGGCCACAGACTCAACTCTCGTAGGCAACACGCTTACTTACTGACCCACAGTCTTGGCCACAGACTCAACTCTCGTAGGCAACACGCTTACTTACTGACCCACAGTCTTGGCCACAGACTCAACTCTCGTAGGCAACACGCTTACTTACTGACCCACAGTCTTGGCCACAGACTCAACTCTCGTAGGCAACACGCTTACTTACTGACCCACAGTCTTGGCCACAGACTCAACTCTCGTAGGCAACACGCTTACTTACTGACCCACAGTCTTGGCCACAGACTCAACTCTCGTAGGCAACACGCTTACTTACTGACCCACAGTCTTGGCCACAGACTCAACTCTCGTAGGCAACACGCTTACTTACTGACCCACAGTCTTGGCCACAGACTCAACTCTCGTAGGCAACACGCTTACTTACTGACCCACAGTCTTGGCCACAGACTCAACTCTCGTAGGCAACACGCTTATGTGATGCTACGGAAGTCAGCTCACAGTGTCAGCGATACACCGACGGAAAGCTCCGTGCATACGCACGCAAAACAACAACAAAATCTCAAAGCTTAACGATCTTGTGGATCATGGCAGAGTTCTGCGGATAGTGGAAACACTAAACTAACACAGCATGCACTAACAGCGAGATGAATGTGTGTGGCTTCGGATGACACTGCTAACTGAGGAACGGTGGTGTAGTGTGCACAGAGCGTGAGCCGAAGTGGTAGGGTCCTAGGCGAGATCAAAAGATCAAGAGATCTTAGAGGAGGGAGGTGGAGCTGGACCCTCACATTTGCCCAGAAGAGATCATGAGTAGGGAGGTGGAGCTGGGCTGAGCAAGTTGGACGTTTTTGCTTCGAGCTGTCCAAGTTGTTTGTCAACAGCGGTGCAACGGACATTGTCTTAGTGACTCTGTCCAGCACAGCAGTTGAAACAGCAATTGCGCAGTGCACAAGTCGCTGGGCAATGGCGAGGGGACACCGCCTTAACACTTCCATTGTTCTGGCGGCGGTCCACGGTCTCTCCGGTCTTTTTCGGGCGGTTTCCGCGGTCGAGCCTTTCATTCTCTCGCCCCCTTCCCACTCTGTCCCCGCCCCTAATAGGCCAACTCGCCTCTGTGGACATAAAGCAACACTAAACCAGTCGATCAGTGTAACGCTCAAAATGATGTATATTGTCTGCTCGAGCGTTGAAAAATAACAGGAAATAAAGTTAACGGTGGATAGCTCTAACTCCCTATAGCTAATGAGGCCGTAAGTCCGGCTCTCCTTCCACTTGTACGAGTCGCCGAAAGGCTAGAAGAAGAAAAGAAAAAAAGGGAGAGAAAAAAGAAAAGAAAAAAAAAAGGGGGGGGGGGGGGGGGAACTGTGTTTATATTTAGATCACTACCGTCCCTTGTTTTACCAATAATGCAACGCAATTAGTCACGTCGAAAACTCGGAAGCGCTCGGACACCGCATGACAAGAGGCTTGTCGATTTCAAACATTCAGAGTTCACTCGATTGCAGCAGACTTCAATGACCCGACGACCCCTTCCCATTCGAGATTTTCTCGTCTCCTCTTCGCCGTCTGTGTTATGCTATTTCTTGATGGGTGAACCTAAATTTTCGGGAATAATTTGTAGTCTTTAATACTACGTGGGATGGCCTTCATCCGTACAAGTGTTCGTTTTCTCCTCAACAGTAGCCTCTGTCTGTAACGGCAACATCCGAGACACCATTTTGGTACGGCGTTAAGGCTGCTTAAATGTAAACATGGTTCTTAACGTCCACAGAAACCATAAGGCTTATTAGGGACGGGTAGAATGGGGGGAAGGGGGTATGGAGGTGGGGGAAGAAGGAGAGTATATACCTATCGCTACACTGTCACCACCAGGATGACTTGCATTAAGATGGGCAGCGATGAGAGCCGTTTTAATGTTTCATTAATTGTGAGGGACAAAGCCACAAGACAGTGTCCACAGACCACAACCTTTTTGAAGAGAAAGGAAAGCTGAAGCGGCATCGAACCGAGGTCCTTCCGTTTACCAGCCTACCGCCTTACCGCTATGCCAAACCGGCTCTCGTGCTGCGTAAATGTGGGACCAAATGTAATTTACAGTCATATCTGCGCTCCGCACGTGCCTATTCTTTCTACGTGGTCACCGTTCAGAAGATAAACGCAATTAAGGGGCTTTCTGCTCCTCATTTCTACGGGTCAAGATCAGCAATGTAGAGCAACGATACAGGTTTCAGCTTGCAGAAAATGAGGTAATGATGCAAAATGCTAAATTCCACTGACGGGGTCAGCACTGTGGGCAGTGTTATAGGATCCAGTGACGGGGTCAGCACTGTGGGCAGTGTTATAGGATCCAGTGACGGGGTCAGCACTGTGGGCAGTGTTATAGGATCCAGTGACGGGGTCAGCACTGCGGGCAATGTTATAGGATCCAGTGACGGAGTCAGCTCTTTGGGCAATTCAAGATTCAAAATTACTTTATTTTATCTCATTCGAGATAATTTATTGCACTGTGGGCAATGTTGTAGGATTCCATTGTAGGCAATGCCCAGGACAGAGGTCTTAACTTACGAAATACTGTGGCGACAGGACAGTGGTCGTAACTCACGAGGTCAGCAATGTAGGGCGACACAGCGCTGCCCACTCTGCCCACACTGGAGCTGCAGCCCATACCGAAGTTCCGGATGACGGTGGGGAAGAGCTCGGCAGACATCAGATAGATGGAGGAGTAGGCAGCAGAGATTCCCAGCTTACCAACCATCGCCAGGCCCGTCGTCGCCCACTCTGTTCAGTGCCAAGGAAGTTGGTTTATTATTGACTGCCCATGTCACACAAACCGAGACCGCCCAAAACAACAACAACACCCAGCAACACCCAACAACAACACAGAGACAGACAGAGAGAAATGCGCGCGCGCGCGCGCACGCGCGCACACACACACACACACACACACACACACGCACACACGCACATACACACGCACACACACACACACACATACATACACACACACACACACACACACACATGCAGGCACGCACGCAGGCACGCACGCACACACACACACACACACACACACACACACACACACACACACACACACACACACACACACTCCTAAACAATAACCCAAGACAAAACAAAACAGAAACAAAAGACAAACAAAGGAAAGGAAACCGAGCTGGAAGCTGTAATCACAGCATAATTACCTAGATCTTCAATCTGTGTGACTTTTCTAAGAGACAGACGAACAGACAGGTGCGGGGGTTTACGGGAGTGAGGCGGGGTGGAGGGGGAAGGGGAAGGGGGGTGGAGCATCCTCACACCTGTGGCCCTGAAGGTGACGGTGAAGATGGAGGCGAGGCAGGCTGTACCGGCCAGCAGCATGGCGCCGCAGTGAAGCCGCTTCCTGCCCAGCCTGTCCAGCAGCAGCCAGGCGGCAAAGTAGCCCAGCAGTTCCACCGCGTTGGACAGCAGGAAGTTGACCCGCACACTGCCCGCCAGGTTGGACACGTTCAGACTGAGCCCGAAGTACGTCATGGCCACCACACACCTGTAGAGACAGTGCGGTATGCTAACACACCTGTAGAGACAGTGCGGTATACTAACACACCTGTAGAGACAGTGCGGTAT
>OY757544.1:30445107-30446233 GCA_963584105.1 Alviniconcha strummeri | reverse complement strand
AGATGGCCAGTTAGCCAGGGGGGGCAGCGGCGGCCAACGTCTGTCACGAACCTTTTTGATAATTAACATGTGACGAAAGCACCTGTTTTGATTAATAAGATCGTGACTTGGCTGACCCGGCGCCGCTCGTGTCCGCTGTCGAGGACTGACGAGTGGTTGGTCAGTCAAAGGACAGCGACGGACAACAATTGCCATGGGCCTCGTCTAAAAATGTTAGTGCTGACAATATAATATGTTTTGATTTGTGCGATCGTGACGGGGGAATTGTCTCCCTAACGTATATAACCTCTGGATTTTAGAGGGGACAAAGAGAGAGGGTAGGCTCAGCATACAGAACAGAAGCTATGGACTAATAGCGGTAGTGAAAGCGGGAGCGCAAGCTAGGCTTAGACTAGAGACAGGATAGGGGTTGTTTTGAGTTGTCTTATTTATGCAGGAAGAACTTTGAACTGAAATTGTGAATTGTTGATTTTATGTCAGAAGAAATGAAATAGCAAACCAAGAGAGAAAAACTAGACTATCGTGTTTGTTTTAACTTTGTTGTTCGAAAGTTTGTTTTGTTTTAGTTTTATTATTGTCTTGTGTAGACACGGCCTTGTTACAGTGTGTTTTGTTGGGGGAGACAAGAAGGGTCTAAAGAAAACGATGTAAGATAATAATAGTAATAATAATAGTGGAAATTTGTAAAGCGCCTACATTGTGGCTCAAAGCGCTGAACAAGCATAATATAACACACATAATGTACATAGAGATGGAAATCTTATCAGCAGTTAGAGAGAGAGAGAGAGAGAGAGAGAGAGAGAGAGAGAGAGAGAGAGAGAGAGAGAGAGAGAGAGAGAGAGACAGAGAGAGAGACAGAGACAGAGAGAGAGAGAGAGAGAGAGAGAGAGAGACAGAGAGAGAGAGACAGAGAGAGAAGCTAACACATAATGTAGACAAGGGTAGATGGTTTGTTTTGCTGGAGACAGAGCAGCATGCATCCCGAGGAGCTGGCCGGCCTGTTGGGAGAGTGGGGCCGCTTCCAGACCTTGCTGACGGCCTTGACGAGTCTGCCGCTGATGCTGCTGGGCTTCCAGCTGATGATGGTCATCGTCATACTGGCTGTGCCGGATCACAGGTATCAAGT
>OY757544.1:30400107-30440107 GCA_963584105.1 Alviniconcha strummeri | reverse complement strand
CTGGGTAGACGCCAACGACACCTGGACGCGTTCTGATTCACTACTGGGTAGACGACAACTACACCTACCTGGACGTGTTCTGATTCACTACTGGGTAGACGACAACGACACCTACCTGGACGTGTTCTGATTCACTACTGGGTAGACGACAACGACATCTACCTGGACGTGTTCTGATTCACTACTGGGTAGACGACAACGACACCTACCTGGACGTGTTCGGATTCACTACTGGGTAAACGACAACGACACCTACCTGGACATGTTCTGATTCAGTACTGGGTAGACGACTGGGTAAACGACACCTACCTGGACGCGTTCTGATTCAGTGCTGGAGCTTGTGGGTCCCAGCATGCGGAACCGCATGGGGTCGCTGGTGGCCGTGCTGTGGTTGGCGGGGCCCTTCCTCGTCGCCGCCATCTCCTTCGTAGTCCGTCACTGGCAAGTCCTGCAGCTGCTGGGCTCCCTGCCCTACGCCGTCTGCCTCACCTACTGGTGGTGTGTGATTCGTTGTCTGCCTCACCTACTGGTGGTGTGTGATTCCTTGTCTGCCTCACCTACTGGTGGTGTGTGATTCGTTGTCTGCCTCACCTACTGGTGGTGTGTGATTCGTTGTCTGCCTCACCTACTGGTGGTGTGTGATTCGTTGTCTGCCTCACCTACTGGTGGTGTGTGATTCATTGTCGTCTGCCTCACCTACTGGTGGTGTGTGATTCATTGTCGTCTGCCTCACCTACTGGTGGTGTGTGATTCATTGTCGTCTGCCTCACCTACTGGTGGTGTGTGATTCATTGTCTGCCTCACCTACTGGTGGTGTGTGATTCATTGTCGTCTGCCTCACCTACTGGTGGTGTGTGATTTATTGTCGTCTGCCTCACCTACTGGTGGTGCCCGATTCATTGTCTGCCTCACCTACTGGTGGTGTGTAATTCATTGTCGTCTGCTTCACTTACTTGTGGTGTGTAATTCACTGTTGGCTGCTTCACTTAATGGTGGAGTGTAATTTACTGTCTGCCTCTCTTACTGGTGGTGTGTAATTCACTGTCGTCTGCTTCACGTACTGGTGGTGTGTGATTCATTGTCGTCTGCTTCATTTACTGGTGGTAATTCATTGTCTGCTTCACTTACTGGTGATGTGTTAGTCACTGTCTGTCTCACCTACTGGTGGTGTGTGATTCACTGTCGTATGCGTCACTTACTGGTGGTGTGTGATTCACTGTCGTCTGCCTCACCTACTGGTGGTGTGTAATTCATTGTCGTCTGCTTCAGGTACTGGTGGTGTGAGATGTATTGTCGTCTGCTTCACTTACTGGTGGTGTGTAATTCATTGTCGTCTGCCTCACCTACTGGTGGTGTGTGATTCACTGTCGTCTGCCTCGCTTACTGGTGGTGGTTACTTGTCGTTTGTGTCACTTACTGGTGGTAGGTACTTGTCTGCCGACCCTCCTTCGACTATATTTCAGACCGTCTGCTGTCTGGTTCCTTCACTCTCTGTGTATTGTAACGTTATGACACTTGTGAAAAGCCTGTTTTGACCAGACCAACCTTAAGAACTATCGTCCAGTCTAAAAACAAAACAAAAAAACTCATTCTTGTCCAAGGTCATTAAGAAATTTGTTCTACGGCAGTTCTTCCGGATATTTAAATTCCCATGAACTCCTGTGCCTTCCCAGCGTGCTTGTCGTCCATGTCACAGCACTGAGGTGTCTCTGCTGAAACTGACTAAATGCATTCTGCTTGATCTGGACGGTGGTGATGTGTCTGTCGACCTGTCTATTGTTTTCAATACCGTCGAACCCAAGACTCTCTTCCTCAGATTTCAATCTCTCTACGGCATTTCTGGAACCGTTCTTTCGTTGTTTCAGTCTCACCTTACTGGTAAGACTGACACTGTCAATGACCATAGTTCAGAACCTGCGAATGTTTCCTTTGGCGCCCCACAGGGCTCAGTTCTTGGCTCTGTCCTGTTTATTCTTTACTCCGCACCGCTCTCTTCTTTGACTGAAACTCGATCATCTCCAAGCAGTATCTGCCGAAGACATACGGCTGCTTCGATCCTGTCCTCCTGCTCAGATACACGCCAGTCGTGGCCATGCAGACATGCATCTCTGACCCGAAGACCGGGATCTCACAAGACAAACCGAAACTGAGTGACAAGACAAGGCTCTCATTTGAAGTCAAATAGAACCACTTTCATAGACGCCCAGGCAACTTCTGTTCGTGTTGGCACTGTGGACATTCCTTTCACTACTCCGCCCTGATATAAACGTCACGGCTGACTGGGCGTAAAAAAACAAACCAAAAAAACACCGTTTCCTTCATTTTCACGAACTGTGCTCGGAACCTTGGTTTTATGGTTTCGGATAGAATGTGTCTTGACAAGTACATTTCACGTGCCAGCCGTTCTGCGTACGTGGAAATCATGAAAACAACAGCTCGACAACAAACACAAGATAGGTTATTTCGCTTCTCATCACAGTTTTCATCTTTTTTAACCGTTTAACTGTTTTAAAAGTGTCGTTTTGTAGCTTGACAAAGGGATTATCCCGAAAATTTGCAGATTGTGTGTTTGTGTCCTAATAAATAAGCGTTCTTTTGAACCTTTAATGTGTTTGGAATCATACGACACAGCTCCATCCGCAATATCCGACTGTTGAAGTAACCAAACCTGTCGCAACGTCTTCTGACTCATCCCCTGTCTACTTGTCTGACTCATGCCCTGTCTACTTGTCTGACTCATGCCCTGTCTACTTGTCTGACTCATGCCCTGTCTACTTGTCTGACTCATCCCCTGTCTACTTGTCTGACTCATCCCCTGTCTACTTGTCTGACTCATGCCTTGTCTACTTGTCTACTTGTCTGATCTCACCGAGCAGGCTACGCCCCTTACACGTAGCTTGGTCCTTCTGCAGGGACGCGGACACTTCGCATTGCCCACGTAAAACTAACACCTTTGACACTTCGCATTGCCCACGCAAAACTAACACCTTTGACACTTCGCATTGCCCACGTAAAGCTAACACCTTTGACACTTCGCATTGCCCACGTAAAGCTAACACCTTTGACACTTCGCATTGCCCACGTAAAGCTAACACCTTTGACACTTCGCATTGCCCACGTAAAGCTAACACCTTTGACACTTCGCATTGCCCACGTAAAACTAACACCTTTGACACTTCGCATTGCCCACGTAAAGCTAACACCTTTGACACTTCGCATTGCCCACGAAAAACTAACACCTTTGACACTTCGCATTGCCCACGTAAAACTAACACCTTTGACACTTCGCATTGCCCACGTAAAACTAACACCTTTGACACTTCGCATTGCCCACGTAAAACTAACACCTTTGACACTTCGCATTGCCCACGTAAAACTAACACCTTTGACACTTCGCATTGCCCACGTAAAACTAACACCTTTGACACTTCGCATTGCCCACGTAAAACTAACACCTTTGACACTTCGCCTTTCCCAAGTAAGACTAACACCTTTGACACTTCTCATTTCCCATGTGAAACTAACACCTTTGACACTTAGCCTTTCCCAAGTAAGACTAACACCTTTGACACTTCTCATTTCCCATGTGAAACTAACACCTTTGACACTTTGCATTTCCCAAGTAAAACTAACACCTTTCACACTTCTCATTTCCCATGTGAAACTAACATCTTTGACATTCTTTCTTTCTCTTACTGTGCTCTAAAGCAACGAATTTATCCTCTCTGACATCCTTCACATTCTTCCTGCCTTCAAACCTGCGTTAAAGACTCACCCAAAGAAAACCAAAACCAGTTCTGTTTCTGTCTTCTGTCTGTCACACGGGGCCATGCACGAGGTGTGACCGTGACAATGCCGGTGCTTTTTCGGCTTCTTCCCTTGACCAAGGTTCCTGCCCGAGTCCCCAAGGTGGCTGCTGTCCAAAGGCCGGGTCAGACAGGCAGAGGCCATCGTCCGGCGAGTGGCCAGGGTCAACAGGGTGACCTTGCCCCCGGTGCTGGGCACGGCTGAAGACCAGCAGCAGGAGGAGCGGGAAGAGGACACGCCGCCACGAGAGGGGCTGCTGCAGCTGCTCAAGTATCCCACCATGGTCGTCCGCATGCTCATCATCGTCTTCAACTGGTACTGGCAGAGCTCACAGAGAAACAGGCAGACAGACAGACGGACAGACACAGAGACAGAGAAAGTAGTAGAAACAGACAGACAGACAGACAGAGAGACAGGCAGACAGATAGACAGACAGGCAGGCAGACAGACAGACAGATAGACAGGCACAGAAACAGAGAGAGTATTAAGTAATTGGATTTAAACGTGTTGTGCAGCGTACAGTCGCCTCAGAGAGACTCCGTTTCAACGGCTGTATGTTAGCATACCTTACTGTCTGAACGGTTGCGTTAGCATACCTGACTGTCCCGATGGGTGTATGTTAGAATACCGCACTGTCTCAACAGGTGTATTAGCACACCGTACAATCTCAATTGGTGTATGTTAGCATAACGTACTATCTCACCGGGTGTATGTTAGCATAACGTATTATCTCACCGGGTGTATGTTAGCATAACGTATTATCTCACCGGGTGTATGTTAGCATAACGTATTATCTCACCGGGTGTGTTATAATTAGCATACCATATTATCTTAACGGGGTTGTTATAATTAGCATAGCGTTCTACCTGAGAGGGTGTTTTAGCATACTGTACTGTCTCTGCAGGTGCGTTACCGTACTGTTTTTACAGGTGTGTGCTAGCATACCGTACTGTTTTACAGGTGTATATTAGCATACCGTACTGTTTTACAGGTGTGTGTTAGCACACCGCACTGTTTTTACAGGTGTGTGTTAGCACACCGCAATGTTTTTAGAAGGATGTGTTAGCATACCGTACTGTTTATACAACTGTGTGTTACTGTTCGCATAACGTCCGGTCTCTACATGTGTGTTAGCATACCATACTGTCTGTACAGGTGTGTTAGCATACCGTACTGTCTGTACAGGTGTTAGCATACCGCACTTTCTCTACAGGTGTCTTATCATACCGCACTGTCTCTACAGGTGTCTTAGCATACCGCACTGTCTCTACAGGTGTCTTAGCATACCGCACTGTCTCTACAGGTGTGTTAGCGTACCGCACTTTCTCTACAGGTGTGTTAATATCATACCGCACTGTCTCTACAGGTGTCTTAGCATACCGCACTGTCTCTAAAGGTGTCTTAGCATACCGCACTGTCTCAACAGGTGTGTGGTGGCCATGACGTACTTCGGGCTCAGTCTGAACGTGTCCAACCTGGCGGGCAGTGTGCGGGTCAACTTCCTGCTGTCCAACGCGGTGGAACTGCTGGGCTACTTTGCCACCTGGCTGCTGCTGGACAGGCTGGGCAGAAAGCGGCTTCACTGCGGCGCCATGTTGCTGGCCGGTACAGCCTGCCTCGCTTCCATCTTCACCGTCATCTACCTGGACAAAGGTGAGGCCTAGGTACCTCCTGGCGGTAGCGCCTGCAGGTAAGCATTATAGGCTGTATGGAGCCCGTCCTGAAACACGTTCAACTCATGCAGAAGAAAAAGACTGTTACTGCTAACTGGAACTAGTAGTCCTGTCAACGACGCCGGGCCAACTCAGGACCAACAAGGAGAAGAAGAAGGAGGAGGAGGAGGAGGAAGAGGAGAAGAGGAGGAGGATTAAAAGAAGAAGAATGGACATATCTATGGCGCATGATTCACAGCCAAATCTAAGGAGCAATGCTTCGTACAAAAAGATGCAGAAAAACGTATAAACACACACAAAGAAGGTGCAGAAAAACGTATAATCACACACAAAGAAGGTGCAGAAAAACGTATAAACACACACAAAGAAGGTGCAGAAAAACGTATAAACACACACAAAGAAGGTGCAGAAAAACGTATGTAGGGGAGTGGGGATGGGGAGTTGAGGGGAAGCAGGTTGGAAGCATGGATGAAGAGTCACAAGTCAGAGGTTGCTATAACATAACTTTTATTTGTACACCAACCAACCTGGAAACAGTGTCTGTTTTAGAAAAGACACAAGCAAACAAAACATTTAGAACATGAAAGCAAATGTAAAGTATAAACAACAGCCATTACTAATCTAATAAATACAGTAACCATGTAGTTTACCTGAAGGTTACTATAATACATGACAAAATGATTAATAATCAAGCACATAAATCGTGTGCTTGACTTACACTTAAAACCTGTACCTCACAGAGTCACGGTGAGTATACAAGAGACGGCCAGTCAATTAACTGATGAACTCTCAGTATAATGAAGTATACAATAAAGTAACAGTGAAGAATGTGGATTACCAGGCTCATTCTTAACTAAACAGGAAGCGTGAGATAATCGTTACAGCAGTTCCACTTAAGCACACAACGAGATGGATAGTGACACGGAAAGTCGACCCTGGAGAAGAAAATTCTCCCGCCGTTCCAGCAGGGATTCGAACCCGCGACCTTTCAATCACGAGTCCGGCGCTCTAACCACTGAGCTATCCCCGCCCCCCTTTCTGCGCTGACTCTTATTTCGGTATCCGTTCCACCCCCGTGTTACCGCAGTAGCACGTAAAAGATCCCGGTCATTCTGCCAAAAGTGCAGGTGGCAGGTTACAGCTAAAACACGCATACACCTTACGTATGTGGCTTTTATTGAACCGTGCTTCGGCAATGGTCACAACTTGTCCCTAATATGTCAAATGACATCTGAGGACATTAAGCATCAACTCATCATAGTGACACGGGTGGCACCTGGGTCCATGCCGTGAGCGGGAGGAAGTCAGTCATAAACTGACCAGCTCCAGCCTCGTCAAGTTACTCAAAGCGTTACAGCATGTTACTGTTACAGACTAGCAGAGCATATCCGGCTGTGAACAACGTCAAGCGTCTTACAGGAAGCGGGTTACGCAGCAAGAATCTAAACTGTTGATCTAGCTGCTCGATTAGTGAACAGAGACAAAGACCTAATTGCCACCACTGACGCGCATCACCGGCCAGTTCGGGTACACGCACAAAGACCCGGAAAGGGTTTACAAGCTAAGTAGAGTGAAAGTCTGCGCGCCCAAGACTCGGCCATACAAAAGCCGGATCAAGCAGAAATAACATGTCTCACAGTTTATACAATCACCCCTATGTACTAAACCATATTCAACTAGTAAAATGAACATTCCACAACTATGAAGTCAACATCTTCAAAGTGTTAGCCATGATATACCACCGATTTCATGTAGCAACATAGATCGGTAGGATACAAAACAAATAAGTTATGCCGCACTGACAAAGTACCCATACTTTAAGAGGGATAACTTTGCATCGGCAAAGCATCACTCTGAACATCCAACAATGGCAGCATAACATGCTAGTTACATATCAGCTAACCAGGGTTAGCTGCATACATTTTGGAAATACCGGTCTTCCTGTGGCATAAAGGCTTAACATTCGAACGCACAACCAAGGTAGTCTGACGCCATAGCGGCTGCAACCAGGCGGCAATCTAACGCCGAAATTACCCACGTTCAAGAACCAAAATCAAGGCACGTTGTGAACATGATAACATTATAAATATACATTATTTACATCAATAAGAAACAACAGAACAACAAGCCATAGAAAAATAACTACTTACAGGCTCTCCCCTGATGAAAACATGAACACCGGCCGCAACAGTTAAACAAACAACCTGCCTCTGCAGGGACACTGGGGAAAAGGGACGCTGCCGGCCCAGCACACAACTTTTAACACCTTAGACAATTGGGCCATAAAAACCCCACCCAATCAAAAAGGAAAAGGACCGGAAAGAAAAGGTTAAAGGGTATAGCCCGGAACATGTATACAATACACTCGGTTACATCCCCCTCTGCTCAATCATAACCAGCGTCCTCGCTGGTTAATCACATAGCAATAAACAAAATTAAATGGTGTAGGGCAACTAAGAGTTGACTTAACAAACCATCAACGTGGTACCCAATACATCCACGCAAAAAACTGTACCCCTTTTTGCCAGCATACTAATAAAGGCCTGGCTAACTACAAACATCTCCAAAGACCAGACTGATTTGCATTGCAGTTAAAGGGCAAAATGATTACTGCATTTAAGCCAAGTAAACCAGACAGACCCAAAACGCATTGCAAAAAAAAAAAAAAAAAAAAAAAGGACAAAAGGATGAAAAAGAGGATTCTTTTTGTTAATGATGAAAACTCCAAAAGAAACATCTGTACTGTTCTTATTGCATTTCAAAAACCTACTGCCATCTGGGACATAAAAATGGAGGACGTTCCACAATTGGCCGTACAAGACCTCAAAACAACATGTTCGAAAAAATAAAACAACACAGCGCACATTGCAACAATCGAATACTACACATTGCATGTCATTTACAACATGAACGGCACACAAGTGATGTCTGCCATCTCAAACCATGATTTCAGTACCAAGCCTTATGTGAAGGACCCGCGGTACGATAAAACGTTTCGCTAGAGAAATGCACACACGAGAATACAGGGCCTTATATAAAGGTTAACACATATACTCGAAATAAACGTAACTCTCACTCATAGACAACACAACGCTCAGTGACCTGATGTGGACCCTGTCCCATTACTACTCAAATGAACATATATAATGCTATGAAGTAATACTAGATTAGCGGTCAAGCCATCAAAGTTCGGTCATGATGAAATAAATATACACAGTAGTGCAACGCGACATTATGGTCGCCACACTGCTCTTCGAGGTAGGTTGGCAGCATTGGGGTTTACCCCTTTGTTCACACGGGTGGGGCGCCTGAGTGCAGGTTTGGCTCTGACTGGCGGTGCGTCAGCCGCAGGAATGGGTGCAGCGGGAACGGGACCAACAGGAATAGGGACAGCACTGGGGTTTACCCCTTTGTTCAGTCGGGTGGAACGCCTGAGTACAGGTTTGACTCTGACTGGCGGTGCGTCAGCTGCATGAATGGGTGCAGCGGCAATGCGGGCAGCAGGAATGGGTGCGGGAAGAGGCATGGGTGCGGCAGGAGGCAAGCCAACAGTCGCAGGCCGACCCAGCCAGAACTCACCCCGATCAGGGTACTGTGGGCTGGCCTGAGCAGGTGTTTCCCGTGTCGGCGGTTCCTCTGCGGCAGCAGCCAGTGGTGCCCTGGCAGGCAACAGGTCATCTCTACTGAGGGTCCGCTCCTGCCCGCCAGAGAATGGTTTGACCCCATACACATGTATGCCGGGGTAGGGACGTGCGGTCACGACGTGCAGTTCAGGACGCCACCGGTCTTGAATCTTGCTCCTGCCGAGGACACGGTTTCTCAGGTAAACCAGGTCACCAACGTGTAGTGGGTGATCGGCAGCTTTCTGGTCCGTCTGCTTTCGTCTCTCCGCTGCAGCTTCTTGGAGATGCTTCAGTGCCCTGGCGTGTGAAGCCTGCAGGCGCAGCCGATGCTGTCGTACCCAGTCGGTGGGTCCAACCGCGGACGTGGTTGTGCGCCCAAGCAGGTGGTCAACTGGTAGCTGCGGTTCCTGGCCGAACAGAAGGAAGTGGGGCGAAAACCCGGTGGAACTTACTTACTTCTTTATTCTTAATGTCCTCGGATGTCAGATGACATATTAGGGACAAGATGTACGATGCTCTTAATCATATAAACTGAATATAATCCGGTTGGCTGTAGAACGAATTACTATTACATAAAATTTCTTACTTTGAGTCTACAAGGTAGTTACTCGGGTCTAGCAGTACTTTCGGGGATGAGGTTAAAAACATATTTTACATATTTACATTATTTACAAGTCTGCTCGCTTTACGAACAGGTTAAAAATGTACATATTTACAGTTTGATCGGTTAAAACATTGTCTGAAATAGAAACATGCAAACTGCAGACCTGGAGCCTGCAGTCCTGTCATACATTCATGGATACATAATTCATTGAAAAGGTTAAGTCATTGTTAAGTTAGTGTTAAAAGCCCCAACTCCGAGCCGGTAACGGTCGGGAGTGGGGTGGGGATGGGGTGGGGGGGGGGAGGGGTTTGTTGACGGGCGATCCGAGCGCCCCCTTCACGTCCGGGAAAGGCCCGTACGGTTGGGGGGGCGTGGTTCAGCGCCGACACACTTGGGTAGAGACAGGTTAAAAACATAGTATGGTTGTGCATTGTGTAGATGGGGGCTCCCTCCCTCCCGGGGGGTCAACCCGGGTATTTGAGGGAGCCAGGGACGTCCTAGGGCGTCCCGCACATTCACAGGTAGGCTGCCACCGGGCAGCTGTAGACGAGTTTGGCTGCGGCACGAAGCAGGCTCCAGCTCTGCCGGTGCCGCAGCGCCAGGCTTCGGACGCACAGTGGGAGTCCCAGACTGGTTAAACTACTGGTGACTGGCGCGAAGTGAGCCGAGCTCTCTCTGCAGTTAAATAAGACATGGTGGAAGGATATCACTCCTCCGCATAAGCAAGACTTAGGCACAAACATGGTCCGCCAGCAGTCCATGCGTAGCCGGTACATGATTGGGGCGAGGTATGTGGGTACTCCGGGTAAGAAGACTCCGTCTCTGCTAGGAGGGGAGGGATCGAGCCACTCTTTGGCCGTGGCCTGGGCTCGAAAGTCTTCTTCCCGTTTCCTCCACACCCGTCGGGACAGTTTCGAGTAGATGTCGGCTAATCCGAGTTTCAGTTGTAGGGTTTGGGATTCCAGTCGCCTGGCTCCCCTCTTGGCTGCCCTGTCCGCCATCTCGTTGCCCGAGAGGCAGACATGTGCTGGCACCCACTGGAAACGGACCTCCGTTCCGCGGGTGATCAGTTGGTGCACTACCATCCCGATTTCCAGCACGAGATCCTCTCGAGCGCTGGTGGAATCGGAACGGATGGAGGAGAGCGCAGACCTGGAATCACTACAGATTACTATTGCACATGGTGGTGTACGTACTTCACTGATGTGCTGGAGCGCCATCAGAATGGCTGTCAGCTCAGCAGTGAAGATTGATACAGGTGGTAAGGAGAAGGACTTCCTTAGGCTGTGGAACTCAGGAATGGCGAAGGCGGCTCCAGCGGAGCCGTCCTCGAGCACTGAGCCGTCTGTAAAAATTTGAAGAAATTGTGAATAGTTATTTTCAAATAATTTGTTAGTTATGCAGGCTTGGAGAGAGGGGCTCTGGTCCCTCGTCAGTCCCGCCACCTCCACCTCCACCACCGCCCTTTCCATCAGCCAGGGGGGGTAGGGATGAAGGGGTCTATCTGCCGCCGAGGCACCGTCCAATCCCGCTCCTTCCACCAAGTCGGCGACCAGGTCGCAGATGGAGGAGCAGTAGGAGACACGGGTTGGGCCTCGGAAGGACCCACTCACCTCTTCGACAGTGGAGTTCTCTACGGTTTGGCTGCGGAACACGTACTTAGCAGTCATGAGTTGGATCTGGTCTCTGAGTGGTAGCAGCCCGGCATCCCGGTACACCAGGCTGTGAGGCACGGACTGCGGTAGCCCGAGGGCCAGTCGCAGAGCCCGGACCTCGATAGTGATCAGACGCTTCAAGCCTGTCTCGGTGATGCTGGGCATGGCCTCCAGGCCGTAGACCAGTCGTGAGCGCACCAAGCTCCTCACCAGCGACACAAGCACCTTAGGTGGGTTCGCCCAGGGCTGTGAGCTGAGCACCTTGATTACATTCAAGGCGCGGGAGGCGTTGCGGGCGTTGTGATCCACGTGGCGGTTGGTACGCCCCATACGTTGAAAGACGACCCCTAAGTGCTTGACTTGGTCTGTCGGAAAAACATGTTCATTGTTCACCTTTATCGATATATCTTGGATGCGTCGTGAGCAGATATGGAAGGGCAGGAAGACTGTTTTCTGGGTGGATAGGGTAAAACCGTTCACTTGCATGAACCGGATTACCCCGTCCACAGCTTCCTGAAAGGTTTTCATGCTGATTGCCATGTTCCTGTTGTTCTCTTTGTGGGGTCTTCTGACGTGGGTGTCTAGCCATATGGCCAGGTCGTCGGCGTACATGGTTAGCACTACCTTCCCCTGCACACAGCTTTCCACATCATGGACCATGATATTAAACAGTAGTGGTGCGATGACAGATCCCTGCGGCACTCCCATATCTATCTGCTTAGCAGCGGACATGGCCCCCTTCCATCTGACCTGCAACGAACGACCCGTTAAAAACGTTTTAATATAGTTATAAATCTTTCCAGAGAGGCCTATCTTCTGAAGCTTCTGTAACAGTCGTGCGTGCCAGACCTGGTCGTAGGCGCGGGAGATGTCAAAGAAGCACGACAGGATAACCTTTCTCCTCCCCATCGCTCTCCCGACGTGCTCCCCCAACTTCACCAGATGGTCGGTGACACCCCGCCCCCGTCGGAAGCCGGCCTGGCACGCAGGAAACACTTTCTTGGTTTCACAGAAGTACTCCAGTCGGCGCTTGATCACCCTCTCGTACACTTTCCCCAAGTGCGACGTGAGGGAGATGGGCCGGTAGCTGGCGATCTCCTTCCTTGCTTTCCCTATCTTATGGATGGGTACTACGACGGCGTGTTTCCACTCAGCAGGAATCGTACCCCCGTCCCAGCACCTCTGGAAGAAGCCGAGTAGAGTCTTAAGAAAAGACTCAGGCACCTCCATCAGCATCTGGTACGAGACGATGTCCAGCCCAGTGGAAACCTTCACTTTCTTGATCGAGGCTAGCGCCCGTTTCAGCTCAGTGCAGGTCAAAGGGGAGTTGACCGGTAAGCTGTCGTCCGCCGCCGGATCGGAGTAGACTGCCTCCCTTTCGCGTCGAAACTGACGCCTGTCGGCGGGGAGGTTTTCAGTGTTGCTGGCCTCGGCGAAGGCTTCCGCGAAGGCGTCCGCCTTGGCCTGGTCAGTGGTGTAGACCCGATTGTCCTTGTGCAGGTCAAAGTTGGGGGCAACGTACTGTTGTTTCATCTTTTTGATTTTTTTTCCAAACAGAGCCAAGGTCTGTTTTACCGGCTGAGACAGAGTCCGAAAAAGCTAACCAGCAGTCTCTCTTGGCCTGGGCTGTAACCTTATTACAATTCCGGTTGGCTAGTTTCATTTCTGCGTGTGTTTCAGCAGTTTGGTTTCTCCAGTAGATTTTGTAAAGTTTTCGTTTGGTTCGGACGGCCTCTTCGCAGTCTGCGTTCCACCAGGGGTTGCTTCCCGGTCGTGCCGTGCCACCGCTGGTGGTGGGTATGGCAACCCTGGCCGCTTCCAGAAGAAAAGAGACTATCCGGCTGTTAACGTTCTCCAGGTCCGGCTGGTCAACGTCTATGTCGACGGATCTCAGTTCGGCCCGGAGCAGGTCCCAGTCAGCCGATTCGTACCTGAACCTGGTTACTGGCGCGGAACTCCCTATGTCAGCCGCATGGGTCATGCTGATGGTGATGGGAAGGTGATCGGAGGAGAGGGTATCCACCCCAACCTCCCACCCCACTCCACCAGCCAGGTCCGCTGAAGCGAAGGTTAAGTCAATAGCCGACGGCCTCTGATCCGAGCGATCCGGAATGCGAGTCGAGGATCCGTCGTTAAGGATAACGAAACAACTGTCGTTGATCTGTGAAGTTAGGGCCGGAGAGGAACTCTCCCAGCCCCGCTCCCAGCATCTGTCACGTACATTAAAATCCCCCATCACCACACAACCGCTTTTCCCGCCCAGTCCCGATAGCCACTCAAAGCTAGTGCAGGGGGTCGGGGTGTAGCAGTTAACTATGGTGACATCGGGGTTTCCTTTAACTCGCACTCGTACCGCACAGGTATAGCCGTTGGCAGGGCCCGCCGTGTCCGCTACAATGGAAAAATTCATGTGTAATCTAACGTAGATACAGACCATCACCCTTCCGTCCGGAGACGTCGGTCCACACACCGGCGGGTGATAGTATCCCTCCAGGTGGGGCAGCTTCTGAGGCTGGCAGTTCAGGGACTGTAGACTAAGAAGATCAAAGTTATTTGTGGAAATGTATTGGCCGATATAATCCAGCGTAGTTGTAATGGAACGGCAGTTCCATTGTACCACTCTTAATCCCTTATACTTGACGGATTAGACAGAGGGTTAAATCACAACTTACGTTAGTTGAAAGTCGGTCCGCTAACAGATAACGGGAGACAACTTATCACCGGCCGGGGCCTCTAGCACCCCCGCCAACACCAACATCAGGTCGAGAGGGCGGGACATGGAGGGTGTCTGCCGCTTCTGGCCAGTGATCTTGTTGAAAACTGCCGTCAGGATGCTCAGCAAAGGTGCATAGTCTCCTGATTGTCTGGTCTCCAGTAGACTCAGCATGAGCTTCCAGAGGAAACCGTCCAGGGACAGGGTCTCATCTAGCTTCTCGTGTAAGTCTACCTTAGACTTGGTGTATAGCTGATCCAATTCAGTTCCCAGGTCAATCTTCTGGGGACTGTTGCTGAGTTCTTCCATCAGCCTCCTGTTCTTTTGCTGCTCTAGGAGCAGCTGGTATTGCAGGGAGGTTTTTTCCATCACCGCCCTCCTTCCCTTCTTCCTTCGGGTTCTACGGGTAGAACTTTTCGGTTGTTGCTTGCTGGGGGCCTCGGCTTCAGTGCCAGGGGTCGCACCACGACTCTTGGTAGAGGTAGGAGGGGCGGCAGAGACGGTTGGTTCCTCTGCTAGTGGACTCACGGGCCCGTCTTCCCAGAAACTGGAGACGTCCGAGATGCGGGACAGCAGTTCTGCCACCGCCCTGGAGGTCACGCCCTTGGTCGTCGCGCGGGCGACACCAGGTCCGGACTCGGAACCACCCATCGCGCCACCCCTCATACCCGTTGTAGAGCGTTGGCCGACAGACTGCTGCTGCTGACCCTTCCTTGCCGACGCTCGGGTGGCGAAGCCGGGCCCACCACCACCAGCACCACCCCCCGCTCGGGCGGTCCGCCCCGCCGCTACGCCAGCGTAGGTTCGCGGGGGACCAGCACCAACGGTGAGGGGCACGGTGGTTTCGACCCTGTCACGGGACCAGCAGTCGTCCACCGGCTTGGCGGCCGGCTGATCCGACTCCTGGACCCGAGGCTTCAGCTCTTCCCGGGCGCGTTGCATGGCGACGGTGTAGGGGAGGTATGTCCTACTTCGTAGGGTGTTGGCTCGCTGCCGGATCAACATCTCCGGGCAGCCTTTGTAGGCCGCCGAGTGGCGACCGTTGCAGTTTACGCAGGACATGGTCGCTGCGTCACATTTATCGTGGGTGTGGGAATTTTTCCCACATTTGGAGCAGCGGCCCTGTCTCGCACGGCACTGTGGCTTTGTGTGACCAAGTGACTGGCACTTGGTACACCGACGTACCGGTGCGGCGTAGGCCTGCACGTTGTACGGTGTCGACCCGAGCCAGACTTCGGTGGGAAGCTCTGTGACCTCCAGTGAGATGCGAACCGCCAGGGACGGCTCATTGTACTTGTTATTTAGGCGTGTCACTGCAGCGACTCGGTGACCTCCCGCCTCGAGGTCCTGTCGGACGAGGTCCTGTCGGACGAAGCGTGAGGCGTATTGTTATACGCCTGCACGAGCTCCGGGCGGTACTGTGGCCACTTGGACTTCTGTTCCGGGGGCAGGGTTCGAAGCAGATCATGCAACGAGCGATTGAACCGCTCGCACTGCGCGTTGCCACGGGGGTGGTATGGAGTGGTCCGGGTCTTCTTGATCCCATAGAGCTCACACAGGGATTTCACCAGCTTAGACTCAAAGTCCCTACCCTGGTCACTGTGGATTTTCTGGGGTACCCCGTAGCTGGAACCACTCGTGGACCAACACCTTGGCCACTGTCCCTGCCTCCTGGTTGCGCGTCGGTATGGCCTGGGTGAACTTCGAGAAAACATCGGTGAGAACAAGAACATTTTCTCGCCCATCACTAGCAGTCTCAAGCTTCGTGAAGTCGATTGCCAGGATTTCAAGGGGACGGCTGGCAAGCAGATGACTGGAAGTGGTGCGGAGCGCTGGTGCATGGCCCATCGTGCACCGCTCACAGCTGCTGATGTAGTCTCTGACTTCTCTGTACATGGCGGGCCAGTAGACACGAGGCCTCAGCAACTCCATGGTGCGCTCATAGCCTTGGTGGCCCATATCATCATGGAGCGACGCCAGGACATCAGGCCGAAGTGAGCTGGGAAGAACCAGCTGCTCGAGAGTACCCCGCCGCTGGTCAGCCTGCCTGCGATGGAGTACCCCCTTCTTTAGGAACAGTCGAGGGTACTGCTGCACCAGTGCTCGCATGGAGCGTTCCTTGGTGTCGGAGGGCTTGGCTGGCCAGGCTGCGAGCACCGGGCCAAGGACTGGATCCTGTTGCTGCAGCTGCTGCAAGTCAGCCAGAGACAGTCTGGGGAGTACCTCAGTTGCAGCCTCGGGAACAGCCGTTTGATCAGGTTCCTCCTCCTTGTCCAGGGGCAGCACAGGAGCCATGGTGTCGCCAAGGACACTAGCAGTGGGGTCGACAGCCTGCTGCTCGCACTGGAGAGCATTGACAGTGGCTACCTCTGGTGGCATCACTGTCAGGAGGGGTTCATGAGAGGGTTCGAGGGGCATGCGGGAAAGGGCATCCGCAGGGTTGATCTTTCCAGGTCTGTACTGGATGTCAAAATTGAACTGTGCGAGCTGTGAGGCCCATCTTTGCTCCAACGCGCCTAGTTTCGCGGAGCGAAAGTAGGTCAGCGGATTGTTGTCGGTGATGACCTTGAACTTTCCTCCCAACAGGTAATGCCGGAATTTGTCCGTTATTGCCCATTTCATGGCAAGAAACTCCAACTTCATGCTGCTGTAGAGTGAACTGTTTTTCTCACTGGGCCGGAGGCGTCGGCTGGCGAAGGCAAGCACTCTTGACTTCCCATCTTGTTCCTGGGACAGGATGGCGCTGAGCCCGACATGGCTGGCATCCGTCTCCAAAATGAAGGGCTTGGTGTAGTCAGCGTACCCAAGTACAGGAGCTGTCGTCATAGCCTCCTTCAAGGAGTCGAAGGCCTCTTGGTGCTTGGGACCCCAAAGTCTGGATACGTCAGCTGCCTTCTTCTTGGAGTGCTTGGCCCCTTCGCTCACCAGGTCATGGAGCGGCCCGGCAATCCTGGCAAACCCGCTGATGAACCGCCGGTAATAACTGGCAAAGCCAAGAAAGCTGCGCAGCTCTGTTGTCGTTGTTGGTGTTGGCCAGTTCTGCACACACTCCACCTTGCCAGACTCGCAGCTCACTCCATCAGCCGAGATCGTGTGGCCAAGATAGGTGACTTCACGCCTCAGGAACTGGCACTTGCTGGCTTTCAGTTTCAGACCTGTCTCTGTCACCCGCTGCAGGAGTCGTTCTAGGTGCTCCATGTGTTCGTCGAACGTCTTGGAGTAGACAAGGAGGTCATCGAGGTAGACGAGCAGAAACTGAAAGGCAAAGTCTGACATGGTTGCCTGCATCAGACGCTGGAAGGTGGCAGGGGCTGACGCCAGGCCCATCGACATCCTTGTGTATTCATACAAGCCGAAGGGTGTCGTGAACGCTGTCTTGTGCTGGTCCCGGGGATCCATGGAGATCTGGTGGTACCCACTGGCGAGGTCCAAGGTGGAGAAGTACTGGGCCCCCACCTGTGCATCCAGGGACTCCTGGATCCTGGGGAGTGGGTAGGCATCACCAACAGTCTTCAAGTTCAGTCGCCTGTAGTCGACACAGAGCCGAAGACTGCCGTCCTTCTTCCTCACCAGGACCACCGGAGCTGCGTAGGGACTGTGGCTCTCCACAATGACTCTCTGGGCCAGGAGTCCCTTGATGTGTTCCTTCACCTCCTGGAGCTGGTTTGGCGGTATGCTCCGGTAGGGCTGCGCGACTGGGGCATCATCACTGGTGGGGATGCGGTGTTGCACTGCCTCAGTATACCCAAGATCGAGGTCATCCTGGGTAAACCCATGGGCATACTGGTTCAACAAGGCATGCAGCCGGGCCCGCTCGTCGTCAGTGCCGTCAAATGCCGGGCAGGGAACAGCATCCGAGGGTGCAGACTCTGCGATGGAGGGTTCCATGGAGACGGTCATCTCGTTGCAGGTCATCGTAATCTGCACACCTTCATCGCTTTCAATGCCGTCCACTGCATGTAACACTGCCACAGGCGTGCGTCTGGCAAGGATGTAATCCTCTGCCGACAGGTTAGCGAGGCGCACACACCTCTGTGTCGCATCGCCGCTCACAAGGGTGGGAATGAGGAGTAGCCCTCGGGGGAGGGGTTGGGCTAAGGGAGAGGCCAACAGGTGTCTTGATGGCCGCTGCACTCCTGTGACGCGGAGGGTGACGAGGGAATGGGCTGGGATGAGAGTCTGGCCTGCTACTCGAGCCACACCCCTGACGGAGGCGCGTTCAAGGCGAATCTCACGGACGGCTGGCTGCAAGACAGGGGGGACAATATCTAAGTTATTCAACAAACTACTCACCCTACCTAACACATTCATCCCCACCAGTGCTGGCACATCACTCTTCTTCTTCCTGGTGGAGGGGTCACTAGAATCCTTAACAACTAACACTGGTACACCCTCACACTTCTGTCCTAAAAGTTCTAAATCTACTATTACTACCCCACTATACGGAATCTTCAGCCCGTTTGCTGCCTTCAAGGTCACTTGAGTCATGGGAAGGAGGTCAGAGTTCTGCAGGTTTTCCGCCACCCACCTCTCAGTCACAGTCGTAACCTCACTCCCTGTATCAATCAGTCCCCTCACTTTTCTACCGTTCATCACAATGTCTACTGTGGGGCATCGTCCAATCATGCCCACAGGATTCATGTCCCCCGTTGTCTGGGTCCTGACAACGGGGACCTCTAGTTTCCCTGGTGGGATGGAAAGCGTGGTCCAGCACTGTGCCGCGGAGCGTAGAACCGTGGCTGGGGACGGCTGGGTTTGAAGGAGGCTCGAGGGCCCTGCTGCCGTTGGGCGTACTGGCGTCTCTCAGCGCAGTCCTGCTGGAAGTGGCCAGGCTGCTCGCACTAGTAGCATACTTTAGGCCGTGGTGCCCGGGTTGACTGGTGTTGCAGCTCAGCCTGCAGCTCTGCTGTCTTCGCCATCAGAGCCGCTACTTGGGCCCGCAGCTCCTCCAGTTCCTTGCTGTGCTGGGGTTGAGCCGCCAGGACCTGCTCTGCTCGCACCTCCACATCAGCATCCTCGCGCATCCAGCGCTGAGCCTCAGCCCGTGCCTGATGGAAGGTGACGTCGTCATGCTCCCTGGCGTAGCGACGAATGTCGCGACGGAGGGATGGGGGGTGCAGCCCGTCGATAAAACGGTCGCAGAGCATAGCGGGGTTAACGGCGTCTGCCTGCGCTGCGTTCAGCTTGGTGGTCAGCATCAGCAGGTGCTGCGCGTACCCCACTACACTCTCCCCCATCCCCTGCCGCCGGCCGTGGAACGAGGAGAGCAGAGCAGAGAGGCCCCGGTGGTCGCCGAAGTTTGCTGCGAGGACTGCCAAAACTTTGGCTGCTGTGTCTGCCTCCCCTGCTGCGCGGGTGAGCACCTCCCTCCGGGCAGATCCCTCCAAAGCCTGGATCAGCCACTCCACTGCTGTTCCTTCCTCCATCCTGAAGTTCCGGAGGATGCGCTCCGCCTCCTGAATAAATTCATCGGCGTCGCAGCCATCCGCCTCTCCAGTGAAGCGTGGTAGCTTTGGTGGCTGGATCGCTCGCCACGGCGGTTGCTCTGCCATGTTGTTGGTGGTCGGATCCGCTTGAACGGCCTCCAGACAGCTCCTCTACACTGTTTCCTGGTTAGTGACTCCTCTACTTCCAATCCTGCTCGCAAGCGCCAGCTTTTGTAGGGGAGTGGGGATGGGGAGTTGAGGGGAAGCAGGTTGGAAGCATGGATGAAGAGTCACAAGTCAGAGGTTGCTATAACATAACTTTTATTTGTACACCAACCAACCAGGAAACGGTGTCTGTTTTAGAAAAGACACAAGCAAACAAAACATTTAGAACATGAAAGCAAATGTAAAGTATAAACAACAGCCATTACTAATCTAATAAATACAGTAACCATGTAGTTTACCTGAAGGTTACTATAATACATGACAAAATGATTAATAATCAAGCACATAAATCGTGTGCTTGACTTACACTTAAAACCTGTATCTCACAGAGTCACGGTGAGTATACAAGAGACGGCCAGTCAATTAACTGATGAACTCTCAGTATAATGAAGTATACAATAAAGTAACAGTGAAGAATGTGGATTACCAGGCTCATTCTTAACTAAACAGGAAGCGTGAGATAATCGTTACAGCAGTTCCACTTAAGCACACAACGAGATGGATAGTGACACGGAAAGTCGACCCTGGAGAAGAAAATTCTCCCGCCGTTCCAGCAGGGATTCGAACCCGCGACCTTTCAATCACGAGTCCGGCGCTCTAACCACTGAGCTATCCCCGCCCCCCTTTCTGCGCTGACTCTTATTTCGGTATCCGTTCCACCCCCGTGTTACCGCAGTAGCACGTAAAAGATCCCGGTCATTCTGCCAAAAGTGCTGTATTTGTGGTGTGCGACTCCGAAGCCTGTGTCTGAAGCGTGTATACAGTACGTCGTGTATTTGAGTGTGGCCGTTGTTCCTTCCCTCTAGATACCGTTGTTGTCTGTGGTGAGTAGTTACTGAGTGAGGGTGGTGCAGTGTTTGTGTTCGCTGGACATCAGTGTGTGTGAGTGGTAGGTGTTCGCTGGACATCAGTGTGTGAGATTTTTGTGTTCGCCGGACATCAGTGTGTGAGCTTTTCTGTGGTTGTTGGGGCGCCAAGCTCTACCTTCTGGGTAGAGCCACTTTTCCAAGCAGCCCTCCTTCCGCTAGGGAATGGAGGAACACAAGAAGGACCCCCCCTCCAGGGAAGAACCGGGGAGCCAAGAGGTCTCGCTGGGGAGAGAGCAGGTAGAACCTGGCAGCAAACCCCCCCAGAGCCCGACAGTGGCCCCAAAGGACCTAGAGTCTGACTTTATCACCCCTCGCAAGCGAGGAAAAAGACGGCTGTCAAGCGACAGCTCCAACTCGGAGGGAGAGAGTCTAGACTCTCGAACTCCGCTTAAAATGACCAGAGTGGGAGAGGATGTGATGGCCGACACGGCTACCACCCCTCCCGCCAGCCCAACCGATACCATCATACCGGCTTCCACCAGCGGCCATGACAACGTGGGGAAGAAAAGCCCCCAACCGGCCGACAAGCCGAAGACTGCGCCAACAGTGCAGAAAGACAACCCTGCCCCCAAACTGAGGCAGGATTACCCCTCCAGAAAGGCTGGAAAACGGGAACAACAATTCCGAAGCCAGCCCGACGGCAACTCGCGCAGGAAGCAATTCCAGCCGAGTACCCGGGCACCGGCATTCGTGGAATTCCCGGTGGTGATCCACGACTTAGGCGGCGGATCGGCCAGGTTCGACAAGCTCGGACCATGGCACCGCAGCCAGCTTCTCAGCAACGCGGTGGGCGCAGTGCGCTCCATTAGGCCGCTTCCCTCCGGGAAGTGGCTCATTGGATGCACCACTGAGGCCCAGCAGAGCAAGCTGGCACGTTTAGATAAGCTGCCCGGGGGGACCCCCATAGGAGCCCGAATTCCACGACCCGTGGTCGAGGGAGTAGTAGGGCCCATCCCCATGGGTGGCGACGAACTGAAACTCGTGAAACAAGATCTTGAAGCGGGAGGGCACCGCGTCGCGGGGGTCGTCAGACTCAACAACCGCAAGCAGGAGCCCTCTCTTGCCATCAAGATCTCGCTTGAAGCTACGGAGCTGCCCACTGAGGTATGGCTCGGTGCCACACCGTTCACGGTGCAGGCTTTTGCCGCACCTGTGAGACGGTGCACCAAGTGTCAGACCCTCGGGCACTCCAAACAGCAGTGCAGATCAAAACAGACCCGCTGCTCTAGGTGCGGAAAAGGTTCGCACTCTCACGCCCAGTGCGACGCGCAGGTTTTTTCCTGCGTGAACTGCAATGGCCGCCACTCGGCGGCCTACAAGGGCTGCCCCGAGATGCAGATTCGCCAAAGGGCGAATCTGCTGAGGAGCCAGACTTACCTTCCCTACAACGTCGCCATGCAGAGGGCCCGCGTCGAACTCAAACCAAAGGCTCCGCCCCCTGCACAGCCTGCCTCCGCCGCAGTGGACAACTGCTGGTCGCGAGACCGGACAGCACCGTCCTCGCTCTCTGCGGACACTGGGACTCCGGTGTCGTACGCGAGGGTAGCAGCGAGGGGAGGCACGGCCAACAGGGGGCCCAGCAGGAAGAATCCCATCAACCCACGCCCGGGAAAGAGCTCTCAGGCAGCGGTGGGAGTCCCAGACGGGAAACACCAGTCTGTGGCAAAAGGAGGCCACTCTGAGGAAGTGACCACCCTACTCGCCCGCATCGAACAGCTCACCCGCTGGGAGAGACCGATCATCAGTCCGCTGGAGTCCACCCCTCCGATGACCCTGGAGTCACCGGACGGAGTGGAGGACCCCCTATCGACGGACGACACCAAGGGGGAAGACAGCCCCAAAACCAGCAAGAAAAGAAGGAGGAGGCGCAAGAAAAAGTCCACCAAAGGCGAGGAGAAACAGGCTGCCCTCCAGTACCAGCTGGTCCTAGAGCAGCAAAAGAACCAGGCTCTGGAGAAGAAAATCCGAGAGCAGACCACCAAAACCGACGGGCTCACGACGGAACTGACCAAGTTACTGAACGAGTCCAGCGTCGACCTACAGCAGGAGACACCGTCCTTCGACGGTTTCCTGTGGAAACTGATGCTCGGACTGATTCAGGCCAAGCTGAGTGGGGACTGCGCCCCCTTCCTGCGCATGATCACAGCCCTCTACAACGGTATGACGGGCCATGAGGAAGAAACTCCGACGATGTCTCGTTCCCTCGACCTCCTGTTGGTCATGTCGGGGATGAGAGACTCGCTCGCAGACGGAAATTTGCCCGAGTCCATCGGCTGATGGATTCATAAGTGCAAACAACTGTGTTTTAACCCTGCCTTCTAACGTCACGTTCAATAGATTCACGGTTTGTCAGTGGAATTGTCGTTCCATCAACACCAACCTTGATCAACTTGTACAACATGTGTCAAGACATCAGTTTGAAGTCGTGTGTTTGCAGTCCCTGGCCTGCCCCCCGGGCAACCTGCCCAGACTGGAAGGGTATTACTACCCGCCAGTTGTCGGTCCGGTCTCTCCGAGGGACAAGGTCATGGCCTGCATATACATCAGACACAACGTCCTCTTTAGCAACGAACCGAACATCACAGGTCCTCCCAACGGGTACACCTGCGGAGTGAGGGTTCGTGTTCAGGGGCAGTTGGATTTCATGATTGTGAACTGCTACACCCCCCAGCCATGCACCAGTTTCGACTGGCTGACTGAGCTGGGAGGCAAAGGCAGATGCCTGGTCACTGGAGACTTCAACGTCCGGGACAGCAGCTGGGAGCGGGATTACGAGTCCTCATCATCCACACTCACCGCCCAGATAGACAACAGTGACTTCATCGTGCTGAACGATGGTTCTTTCACCCGCATACCTGACCGCTCGGATCAGAGGCCGTCGGCTATCGACCTGACCCTCGTGACTCCCGACACAGCCAGTGGTGCGGAGTGGGAAGTAGGTGCGGATTCTTTGTCGTCCGACCACCTGCCCATCACAGTCAGCTTCGTCTTCTCAGCAGAGAAGGAGACTCCTGCTACCACCAGCAAGTACAACTACGACCTGGCCAACTGGGACTTGTTCAGGAACCTTCTGGGAACCGCAGAGATAAACGTAGGCGATGCTGACCTCGACGAAGTGAACCGACGACTAGTCTCCTCCATTCTGGAAGCCGCCAGGGAAGCTATACCGGTGACCGGTGGTGGGCTGTCACGGTCGAATAGCAACCCTTGGTGGAACAAAGAATGCGAGGAGGCTGTCAGACTCAAACGGGTAATGTATAGGTACTACTCCAAAGACCAGAACGCTGAGACTCACGAAAGAATGAAAGCAGCCAACAGAGACTGCAACAAGATCATAGCACAGGCCAAGAAGGATCACTGGATAGCCTTCGCGGATTCTATTTCGGCTGGGAAGGCGGACTTAGGATCTGTGTGGAAGAAGATCAGAAGAATGAAGCAACAGTGCGTTGTTCCTGATTCTGACCTGCAACACGGCAGCACAAAGTACACGACGGCCCAGAGCAAAGCGGACGCTCTCGCGAAAGCTTTCGCCGAGGCCAGTGACACCGACAGTCTCCCGGCGGACAGGCAACAATTCCGACGAGAGATGGAGGCTACCTTCACGCACCCGGTGCCAGATGACAGTCTGGCGGTTAACACCCCACTGACCTGCACCGAGCTAAGACGAGCCTTGGCTTCCATCAAGAAAGTCAAAGTCTCCACCGGTGTGGACACCGTCTCGTATCGGATGCTGAAAGAGGCCCCCGAGTCGTTTCTGAAGATCCTGCTGGATTTCTTCCAAAGATGCTGGGATGGGGGCACAATTCCCGCGGGGTGGAAACACGCCATTGTCGTCCCCATCCACAAACACGGCAAACCGAGGAAGGAGCTCGGCAGTTACAGACCCATCTCCCTGACATCCCACCTAGGGAAAGTGTACGAACGGGTGATCAAGAACAGACTAGAATATTACTGTGAGTCCAAGAAAGTGTTCCCCGTGTGCCAGGCCGGTTTCCGACGGGGACGGGGTGTCACAGACCACCTGGTGAAACTGGGTGAGCACGTCGGGAGGGCAATAGGGAGGAGAAAGGTCCTACTGACGTGCTTCTTTGACATCTCCCGTGCCTACGACCAGGTCTGGCATGCCAAGCTACTACAGAAACTCAACAAGATCGGAATTTCTGGCAACATGTACAACTACATCAGATCCTTCCTGAGCGACAGATCGATGCAGGTCAGGTGGAAGGGAGCCACGTCGACCACCAAAGGAGTAAGTATGGGCGTTCCTCAGGGATCTGTGATCGCCCCCCTGTTGTTCAACATCATGGTCCACGACGTGGACTCGGCAGTGAAAGGAAAGGTAGTGCTGACCATGTACGCCGACGACCTGGCGATATGGACGGACACCCACATCAGACGTCTCCACACAAACAGCTCGTGGGTGAAACAAAGCATGAAACTGTTCCAGGAAGCTGTGGACGGGGTGGTCCACTTTATGCAAGTGAATGGATTCGCTCTCTCTTCCCAGAAAACGGTGTTCCTCCCATTCCACACCAACACCTCTCAGAACACGGAGGTGCACATCAGGGTGAACGGGCAGAGCATCTTTGCATCGAAAGAAGTCAAGTACCTGGGTGTACACTTCACTCGCTGGGGGCGTACGAACCAGCAGGTCGTGCACAACGCGCGGAACGCCTCCCGAGCCCTCAACGTGATCAAGGTGCTATCTGCTCAGCCCTGGGCGAACACCCCCAAGATCCTAGTGAACGTGGTGCGGGCCCTGGTGCGCTCACGCCTGTCGTACGGACTGGAAGCCATGCCCCACCTCTCGAAAACGGGTCTAGCCCGTCTCACCGCCATAGAGGTGCGCGGTCTGCGACTGGCCCTCGGGCTGCCGCAGTCCGTGCCGCAGTGCCTGGTGTACAGAGAGGCCGGGCTCCTCCCGTTCCGCCGCCACATCCAGCTCGTCTGTAGCAAGTATGTTTTTAGATGCCAGACTATCGACAACTCCACCGTCGACGAGATAACTGCTACCTTCCGTAAGCCCTCCCGACTCCAGTCCTACTCCTCCATCTGTGACCTGGTCTGCGACCTGGTCCGGAGCGCGGGACTGGATGGTGTTGAAGTGGCGACGAGGCCGATGCATCCCTATCCACCTTGGCTCATGGAACGAGCGCACGTTGAGGTGGACATGGAAGGGCTAATGAAGGACCAGAATCCACTCGTTTTAGCAGTGACAGCTAGGCTATGCCTGGAAGAAAAGTACCAACACCACCTGAAGATCTTCACTGATGGTTCTGTGATGGAGGATGGTGCAGCTGGAGCTGCCTTTGTGATCCCAGAGTTCAACAACCTCACACACTCCTATTCACTGCCTGCAGTGTCGGTCTTCACCGCTGAGCTGCTGGCTATCTCGATGGCCCTGCAACACATCAGCGCGATACCAGTCACTCCCTTCGCCATTGTTATCTGCAGCGACTCCAAGGCGGCGCTGGCAGCCATCAAGTCCGACTCTCAAAACGCACGGGAGGATCTCGTGCGGGAGATCGCGACAACTACCCATCAGCTGATCACCCGCGGTACGGAAGTTCGCTTTCAGTGGGTACCAGCGCACGTCTGCCTCTCTGGAAACGAGAAGGCGGATAGAGCAGCAAAAAGAGGAGCCAAGGGAGTGGACTCCTCGACTGTGACGATGAAAATCGGCCTGGCCGACGTATATGCGGAACTAACCAAGCAGGCGTGGAAGCAGTGGGAGAAGGAGTTCCACCCAATGGCCACGGCCAAGGAGTGGGACGACACCTCTCCCCCCTGCAGGGCAGGAGTCTTCTTCCCTGGAATTCCGACCTACCTAGCTCGCATCATGCATCGTCTACACGTGGGCGTCTGGAGATGCATGTGCGTACCGACGAAGTGTGAGTGTGGGATGAGCGTCTCGTTTCACCACGTGATGTTCTCCTGCACCTCATGTTCAGACCACTTCCAACCGTTGACTGGGAAACTACGCAGCGTGGGACTGCCCCTGTGTACAAAAAGCCTGGCAGTGTGCGACCAGCGTGAAGGATGGAGCCTCTTGCGGGCTGCAGCCAGACTGGTCTACACCTGTCCACTGGCAGCCTACCTGTAGTAGCCTACCTGTAGTAGCGGGACCACCGGCTACGTTCAACTCTTTCCCGCAGCTCGGGCTAATCCCGGCGGTGGAGGAAGGGGTGAACGTCTCCGTGTCTCCCGCACCCAGTTGTAGTCTGCTGGACCTGATTACAGCGACCACCACAAGTGTATGCTTGCATACCCAAGCATTTTTAGCCGCCTGACTACAGGCCTCAAGTTTACTACAAGTGTATGTGAACTACCATGTGCGTCTTCGACGTTTTTAACTGTAAATACTGTGTGTGCCGATTGTATATATTACATGTTGTGCAGCCCGTCGACATAACCTTGCAAGTTTTTTATCTGCAGCCCAGTTTTTAACTGTAAATAGTGGAGGACGATTTTTAAACCGGACCCCTAGCGTGCTGCTCAGTTCTACGAGTGAACGCCCCAGTACAGCCAAGACGACCCAGCACCCTGACCCTAGTATTGATCCGCAGGTGGACCCATCTCATCCCTCCCCTCACCCCTCATTCCCCCTTTGTTCCAGCGACCTCATGTCCCGATCCAAATATTGATCCGCAAGTGGACCAAGCTTACTTCGCTCCCCATCCCCCCCGTCTCCCCCCATGGTTTTAACTATGATATATCCAAAACAAGCTTACTTTATAGATTGTCCCTAATATGCTTTTGGCATCTGAGGACATTAAGCAAAAACAGAACGAACGAACGAACGAACGATGCCAAAAGTGCAGGTGGCAGGTTACAGCTAAAACACGCATACACCTTACGTATGTGGCTTTTATTGAACCGTGCTTCGGCATTGGTCACAACTTGTCCCTAATATGTCAAATGACATCTGAGGACATTAAGCATCAACTCATCATAGTGACACGGGTGGCACCTGGGTCCATGCCGTGAGCGGGAGGAAGTCAGTCATAAACTGACCAGCTCCAGCCTCGTCAAGTTACTCAAAGCGTTACAGCATGTTACTGTTACAGACTAGCAGAGCATATCCGGCTGTGAACAACGTCAAGCGTCTTACAGGAAGCGGGTTACGCAGCAAGAATCTAAACTGTTGATCTAGCTGCTCGATTAGTGAACAGAGACAAAGACCTAATTGCCACCACTGACGCGCATCACCGGCCAGTTCGGGTACACGCACAAAGACCCGGAAAGGGTTTACAAGCTAAGTAGAGTGAAAGTCTGCGCGCCCAAGACTCGGCCATACAAAAGCCGGATCAAGCAGAAATAACATGTCTCACAGTTTATACAATCACCCCATATTCAACTAGTAAAATGAACATTCCACAACTATGAAGTCAACATCTTCAAAGTGTTAGCCATGTTATACCACCGATTTCATGTAGCAACATAGATCGGTAGGATACTAAACACTGCCGCACTGACAAAGTACCCATACTTTAAGAGGGATAACTTTGCATCGGCAAAGCATCACTCTGAACATCCAACAATGGCAGCATAACATGCTAGTTACATATCAGCTAACCAGGGTTAGCTGCATACATTTTGGAAATACCGGTCTTCCTGTGGCATAAAGGCTTAACAATCGAACGCACAACCAAGGTAGTCTGACGCCATAGCGGCTGCAACCAGGCGGCAATCTAACGCCGAAATTACCCACGTTCAAGAACCAAAATCAAGGCACGTTGTGAACATGATAACATTATAAACATACATTATTTACATCAATAAGAAACAACAGAACAACAAGCCATAGAAAAATAACTACTTACAGGCTCTCCCCTGATGAAAACATGAACACCGGCCGCAACAGTAAACAAACAACCTGCCTCTGCAGGGACACTGGGGGAAAAGGGACGCTGCCGGCTTTCATGTTGCTTTACGTCCACGGAGGCGGGATGACCTATTAGGGACGGGGACAGAGTGGGAAAGGGGCCAGGGTGATTGGCTCGACCGCGGAAACCGCCCGAAAAAGACCGGAGAGACCGTAGACCGCCGCCAGAACAATGGCTAAGGCGATGTCCCCTCGCCATTGCCCAGCGACTTGTGCACTGCGCAATTGCTCTTTCAACTGCTGTGCTGGACAGAGTCACTAAGACAATGTCCGTTGCACCGCTGTTGACGAACAACTTGGACAACTCGAAGCAAAAGACGTCCAACTTGCTCAGCCCAGCTCCACCTCCCTACTCATGATCTCTTCTGGGCAAAAGTGAGGGTCCAGCTCCACCTCCCTCCTCTAAGATCTCTTGATCTTTTGATCCCGCCTGGAACTCTGACGCTGCCGGCCCAGCACACAACTTTTAACACCTTAGATAATTGGGCCATAAAAACCCCACCCAATCAAAAAGGAAAAGGACCGGAAAGAAAGGGTTAAAGGGTATGGCCCGGAACATGTATACAATACACTCGGTTACACGTATAAACACACACAAAGAAGAGCAGCAGCAACAAGAAGAACAGCAACAGCTACAACAAACTGTCACTGACGCAATTGTAAAGCGCTACGAAGTGGGTCTAGTGCATGTGGAGGAAAGTTAGAGCTACGTTGCAGTGAGTGAAAAAATCGGGACACTGTTGGGTGGAATGTACTCTGACAGTGTTGGGTGGAATGTACTCTGACAGCGTTGGATGCAATGTACTCTGACAGTGCTGGGTGGAAGGAACTCTAACAGTGTTGGATGCAATGTACTCTGACAGTTTTGGGTGGAAGGAACTCTAACAGTGTTGGGTGGAATGTACTCTGACAGTGTTGGGTGGAAGGAACTCTAACAGTGTTGGATGGAATGTACTCTAACAGTGTTGGGTGGAATGTACTCTGACAGTGTTGGGTGGAAGGAACTAACAGTTTTGGGTGGAATGTACTCTGACAGTGTTGGGTGGAAGGAACTCTAACAGTGTTGGATGGAATGTACTCTGACAGTGTTGGGTGGAATGTACTCTGACAGTGTTGGGTGGAAGGAACTAACAGTTTTGGGTGGAATGTACTCTGACAGTGTTGGGTGGAAGGAACTCTAACAGTGTTGGATGGAATGTACTCTGACAGTGTTGGGTGGAATGTACTCTGACAGTGTTGGGTGGAATGAAATCTGACAGTGTTGGATGAAATATACTCTGACAGTATTGGGTGGAATGTATCTGACAGTGTTGGGTGCAGTGTACTGTGACAGTGTTGGGTGGAATGCACTCTGACAGTGTTGGGTGGAATGCACTCTGACAGTGTTGGGTGGAATGTACTTAGCTGACAGTGTTGGGTGGAATGTACTTAGCTGACAGTGTTGGGTGGAATGCAATCTGACGTGTTGGGTGGAATGTACTTAGCTGACAGTGTTGGGTGGAATGTACTTAACTGACAGTGTTGGGTTGAATGTACTTAGCTGACAGTGTTGGGTGGAATGCACTCTGACAGTGTTGGGTGGAATGTACTGAGCTGACAGTGTTGGGTGGAACGTACTCAGCTGACAGTGTTGGGTGGAATGTACTCAGCTGACAGTGTTGGGTAGAATGTACTCAACTGACAGTGTTGGGTGTGCTGCATTGTTCAGAGCTGCAGTGGGTGACGACAGTGCTAGCCATGGTCGGAAAGCTGGGCATCTCCGCCAGCTTCAGCGCCATCTACATCATGACCGTGGAGCTGGTGCCCACCACCATGCGCAACTTCGGCATGGGGTGCTCGTCCTCCATGGCCAGAATCAGCAGCGCTGCCGCTCCCTACATTGCCGACCTCGTGAGTAACTCCCTCAGTCGTGACCCCACACTGCTGACCTCGTGAGTAACTCCCTCAGTCGTGACCCCACACTGCTGACCTCGTGAGTAATGCCCTGTGTCGTGACCCTGCATTGCGGACCTCGTGAGTAATTCCCTGAGTCGTGACCCCACATTGCTGACGTCGTGAATAATTCCCTGAGTCGTGACCCTACATTGCTGACCTCGTGAGTAATTACCTGAGTCGTGACCCCACATTGCTGACCTCGTGAGTAATTCCCTGTATCGTGACCCTACATTGCTGACATCGTGAGTAATTCCCTGAGTCGTGACCCTATATTGCTGACCTCGTGAGTAATTCCCTGAGTAGTGACCCCACATTGCTGACCTCGTGAGTAATTCCCTGAGTCGTGACACTGCATTGCTGACCTCGTGAGTAATTCTCTCTGCCACATGACCCTACGTTGCTGACCTTGCGAATAATTACCTGTGTCATGACCCCACATTGCTGACATCGTGATTCCCTGTGTCATGACCCTGCATTGCTGACCTCGTGATTCCCTGTGTCGTGACCCTACATTGCTGACCTCGTGAGCAATTACCTGTGTCATGACCTTGCATTGCTGACCTCGTGATTCCCTGTGTCATGACCCTACATTGCTGACCTCGTGACTAATTCCCTGAGTTGTGACCCTGCATTGCTGACCTGTTGAGTAATTCCCTGAGTGGTGACCCTACATTGCTGACCTCTTGAGTAATTCCCTGAGTCGTGACCCTGCATTGCTGACCTCGTGAGTAATTCCTTGTGTTGTGACCCCACATTGCTGACCTCGTCAGTAATTCCCTGAGTCGTGACCCTATATTGCTGACCTCGTTGACACTCTGCGAGCCCACAGCTCAGCGTGTTCTGCTATACAGTCAGGCAACGGCGCGCTGTAGGCACCGAGGTTTATGGCCGAAGCGGGCAGTGTGCAACTTATGCGGGAGCCGAGTTCGCTCAGAAATATAAATTAGATAGTTGTGCATTTCCGCGGTACACTGCTTTTTCTACTTCAAAGTTACTTTCTCGCTGTGACACACATTTTGAAGCGAAGAAAGTAAGCTTTCTCAACATACCAAACATGCAGGGACAGATAATTGAAGACAGCGTGTGTTACCGACTTGAATAAGGGGAAGTACCATGCTAACTTCGGCAAAGCAAGACGTATTTCGTGAACAAACATGCATTTTCAAGCGGTGATAAGTGAAGCAAAATACTTTTGTCAGCGCTGAAAGTCAGTCATTCTAGCCGCAAACGATGTCACTACAATGGGCATCGTTCAAAATTTCATTTAGACTTACCTGGCAGTCACATTCGGTCTCGAAACGTGATGCCGTCAGAAACTGACAGTAATCCAGAAAAGGAGCGCGCAGTCCGTCCAAAGAATCATTTGGCAGGCACGTTGTGATTAAAGATGCCGTGTCAATGTTTAAACAATACTACATATTATATGAGGAGAGAATACTAATGTTACAGATCACAGTCTTGAAAAATGTGCGCAGCATGGTGGGGGGGGGGGGGGGGGGAGAGAGAGAAACAGTCTACGAATGTCAGTCCACGGCTTTCTTCCGTGTTGTTGGCACTGTCACAGCAACACCTTGCACAGTCGGGGAAACCATATACATGTGTTCAGTCATGATGACACGCAACTTCTCTTCTTCGCTTTTCATTCCCCACGCACGTCTCTTCAGGCAATTGACCACTGCGTGCACCTCCTCACCCCCCTGCTCTCCGTGCAGCCCCAGACCAAAGCCGTGTTGACGCATGAACGGGACACGGTGATGTTCCAGCAAGTGTTGTTTTGGAGTGATGCGTACCCTGTGAAATTCTGTGCGGTAGAATGACATGTAATGTGCGATGTCCCTGTCAAGAGTGTTGATGTCATCTTCCGTAACGGGTCTTGTGTGAGAAATGTTGGCATGAACGGCTGAGTATAGTGTATTTAACGTAGTGAACTTCTCGCTTATGGTTGATGCCCTAAGTCTTATGTGATGTTCCTGTGTCAGGTCCGCAGTTTTGTTGATTATACTCTCGCCTATGTGTGTGATGGTTTCTTCTTTTATGTACGCATGGCAGTGGTTCCCAATAAAAGACTTGCCGTGGTAAGCCTGCTTGCAGATTTTGTGTTCGCGCAGAACGATGTCCAGGTGGCTTGTGACAGGCCCGGCCTGACCGTGGTGGCAGGTCTAATTCTGATGTTAGTACTTCAATTTGGTCTTCTTTTTCAGCGATTCTCTCTTGTAGGTCACTACGCAATTGCTGGAAGTTGGCAAGTGGCACTTCATCATTTGGTTCAGCGAAAACGAGTTCAGTCTCTAACTTTCTTTTCTTTTCCTCCTGGTCTAGTATGTCTTTAGATTTAACAACAAAAGTGTGGAAGGCTGCGCTGCTTTCTGGTATTTCTTTGCCACTGGATGCTAGCGACTGTCCAATGAGTTTATCCAGGGAATGACACTCATCCTCCAGCAGATCATGGTGTTTCTTTGTGATTCCTAACAGGATGTGCAGATATGGTGGCGCGACGTGATCCAGTTCGATGTTCACAAGCGGTCTTCGAATGACGTTGTTGTAGAGTTTTGCAATTTTCTTCCTGGAATGCCTGTACCTAATGTTGTCTCTTCTGGTGTTTGCGAGGCTCCGTTTTGCAATGTTTCCATCATTGAAATGGGGTGGTGTCTGAATCTGTGATTTTTATGCTTTGCAAAAGATGCATGGATGTGTGGACTGTGCGCCTGAAATGCCATATATTTTGAGGAGGAAGTCGTAATCTCCGTAGAAAAAGAGGCGAATCTTTTTGTGTCTCCATGTTGTTGTTTGCAGGGTTGTGAATTGTTCGTCAAAAAGGCCAAGAAGTCTGCGGAGATTTTCGGGAATGTCTTTGCAGTTGGAAATTAGAAAAAGACAGGTGTTGTGTTTTGAGTTTGGATTTGCGATGTTTGCAATCTGCAGCGTGAGCTTGAAGGATCCCCCACCATGGTCACCACCCACTTTGACCCATATCTCATCTTGTGGGATGGTGTCATTGTGCCATGTCAGCTTTCCCTCCTTGTTGTACTGGTCCAACAGCTGTGTCACCAGCTTGGTGATGTCTTCAATCCGCCCGACTGCAGTTGGTTTTTCCACCTCGGATTTATCTTCGTTGACAAGAATGAGGTCCATTGTTTCTGTCACTACATCCCCAAACATCGCTTCCTTTTGTTCCTGTCTTTCTTTCTTTTCACATGCGAGGTTGACTCCGATACTTTTTAAAAATCTCTTCTGGGCTCTGTGCTGCTGCCAGCTCAAACCCAGCTGGGTTCGAAGGGCAGAACTTTGTTTACTGGATACGGACGGCTGTTCACAATTTGCTGCTCTCAGTATCTGTTCCCTAGCGGTCTTTGTTTTAGTTTTTATCTCAGATCCCTGTTGTTTGATTGAGTCATCTGTGCTACTGCCGGAAATGTTCGTTCGGAGGTGCTGGAGTAATTTTGAGCGTTTTCTTCGGAGAGGAGAGGTTGCTAGTGCTGATGCTTTTCTAGGCTGTGTGATTCTCTTCAGTACTATAGGCTGCCCCCCCGTCTTACATCTCAGTGTCTTTTTGTCGTCGGACTCTTGCATCTTTAGTTTAGTGAGCTTTGTGAAATAGGCTTCTTCGTTTGCCGTTAGAGGTGCTTGGATGCTTTCGTGTTGTCTCAGATCTTTCTGTTTCTGAAACGGGAATGGTGATGTTGCCACACTTTTCAACAGGCCTTTAGAAGGCGGCGTTTTGTCTGTCATGATGGGGGAGGTCTGCATTAGAGTGTCGGCTGTTCTTTGTTTCTTGATGGGTGTTGATGTTGAAGGGCCTGCCACACTACCACAGTCTAACTTTTTGTCTCCCACACTACCGAAGTCTAAGTCTGTCACACTACCGCAGCCGTCTAACTCTGTGTCTGCCACACTGTCACGTCTGCTGCCTGACGTCGATCTTTTAGGGGCACCAAGTTTGAGCTTTTTTGGTCGGCCGCCTTTGCATTGCGTGTCAAAGTGGCTACATGCAGTGCATTGAGTGGCAGATACCTCTGGGTTGAACTTGGTCCATACACGCTTTGCTTTTTCAATGTCGGCTGCCGCGTGGTCACTTGCTGTTTTTGTGTCACTCTTAGCAGAACTGCTGGCACGTTTGCATGCGTGCACATACCTTTCGGGTGTTCGTCTTCCTTGTCATGAGTAGTATTAAGACCATGATAAATATTCAGTTCTTTGACGTAAGTTGCACACAGTTTCAGCGGCGTCAGTTTATCTTTGATCTGTCTTTTCACCCTTTCACCGCATATTCTACACATAGTTAACTTTCTCACAATGCACAGAGTAGGAATGTTCAACAAACGACATGGTGGTAGGAACTAGGCTAGACGGGCATCCTCACAAAACACATTACTGACCAACACAGAATAATCTAACTGGTAACACAATCACAGTCATTTGTAGTTCATAGATTCAAGGTCACACTGTACACAATGTTAATCCGGAGAAAAATATTAGCTGCACGCAAGACAGAGTTAAAAGAGGCAGAAACTGAGCATCCCGCTGACCAGCGCAAGTAAGCAGAATGAAGGCCTAGATAAGCGCAGTGCCAGGTCACGCATTGGAATGTCTGGAATCAGGTCAGTGCAGGGAACGGTCAGCTTGCGGCTGCTGGGGAACTAAATAGCATAGCGCTGTACTGTGAAAGAACAGCCGTGCTGACCTCGTGAGTAATTCCCTGGGTCGTGATCCTGCTTTGCTGACCTCATGAGTAATTCCCTGAGTCATGACCCCACATTGCTGACTTCGTGAGTAATTCCCTGAGTCGTCACCCTGCATTGCTGACCTCGTGAGTAATTCTCTCTGTCACATGACCCTACGTTGCTGACCTCGCGAATAATTACCTGTGTCATGACCCCACATTGCTGACCTCGTGATTCCCTGTGTCATGACCCTACACTGCTGACCTCGTGATTCCCTGTGTCATGACCCTGCATTGCTGACCTCGTGATTCCCTGTGTCATGACCTACATTGCTGACCTCGTGAGTAATTACCTGTGTCATGACCCTGCATTGCTGACCTCGTGATTCCCTGTGTCATGACCCTACATTGCTGACCTCGTGAGTAATCACCTGTGTCATGAACCTGCATTGCTGACCTCGTGATTACCTGTGTCATGACCGTACATTGCTGACCTCGTGATTCCCTGTGTCATGACCGTACATTGCTGACCTCGTGAGTAATTACCTGTGTCATGACCCTGCATTGCTGACCTCGTGATTCCCTGTGTTATGACCCTACATTGCTGACCTCGTGATTCCCTGTCTCATGACCCTACATTGCTGACCTCGTGAGTAATTCCCTGTGTCATGACCCTACATTGCTGACCTCGTTATTCCCTGTGTTATGATCCTACATTGCTGACCGCCTCAGTAATTCCCTCTGTCATGACCCTGCATGCTGTATGTCAAAACCTCTGCTATATGAAACAGGTGGTATATCGGAACCTCTGCGACACAGGCTATATGTCAGACTCCTGCTGTGTGTGTCAGGTTATATGTCAGAACTCCTGCTCTGTGTGTGACAGGCTATATTTCTGAAATCCTGCTGTGTGTGACAGGTTGTATGTCAGAACTCCTGTTGTGTGTGACAGGCTGTATGTCAGAACTCCTATTGTGTGTGACAGGCTGTATGTCAGAACTCCTGCTGTGTCCGATAGGCTGTATGTCAGAACTCCTGTTGTGTGTGATAGGCTGTATGTCAGAACTCCTGCTGTGTCCGATACGCTGTATGTCAGAACTCCTATTGTGTGTGACAGGCGGTATGTCATAACTGCTGTTGTGTGTGACAGGCTGTGTGTCAGAACTCCTGCTGTGTGTGTGTGACAGGTTGAACTCCGGCTGTGTGCAACAGGCTGTATGTCAGAACTTGCTGTGTGTGACAGGCTGTATGTCAGAACTCCTGCTGTATGCAACAGGCTGTATGTCAGAACTCCGGCTGTGTTCAACATGCTGTATGTCAGAACTTGCTGTGTGTGACAGGCTGTGTGTCAGAACTCCGGCTGTGTGCAACAGGCTGTATGTAAAAACTCCGGCTGTGAGTAACAGGCTGTATGTCAGAACTCCTTCTGTGTGCAACAGGCTGTATGTCAGAATTCCGGCTGTGTGCAACATGCTCTATGTCATAACTCCGGCTGTGTGCAACAGGCTCTATGTCAGAACTTGCTGTGTGTGACAGGATGTACGTCAGAACCCTGCTATGTGCAACAAGCTGTATGTCAGAACCTGCTGTGTGCAACAGGCGCTGTACGTGGATGGGAACCTGGGCCGGGCGCTGCCTCAGGTCGTCTTTGCTGCAGTGGCGGTCACAGCGGGACTGCTCTCGCTTCTGCTTCCAGAGACGCTGGGGCGCAAGCTTCCGGACTCTTTGGAAGAGGCGGCTAATTTTGGAAAGTACGACTTCACACCGGATGTCACCGGATTACCTTTCTCTTCTCTTAAGCCTTTTTCGTCAGTCCCATTGCAGAGAGAAAGAAAGAGAACTCGAACCCGAGCACTTTATTTTCCAAGGGTTGTGGTTTAGGTTCATTTAAATCTGTCTAACAATTAGTCCTTGCTAAACTACTGATTAAGAGAGAGAGAGAGAGAGAGAGAGAGAGAGAGAGAGAGAGAGAGAGAGAGAGAGAGAGAGAGAGAGAGAGAGAGAGAGAGAGAGAGAGAGAGAGAGAGAGAGAGAGAGAGAGAGAGAGAGAGAGAGGAGGGGGTTGATTTTTTGTTTGTTTGTTCGTTTGTTATTCTGGCAAGACAAAAAAACAAAAAAAGCGCAGATGACGGGTTGGTTGGACTATTGTAAGGAGTTCAGTTAAGTAGCTCATTATTACTCATCAACATTATTGTTCCTCATCAACAAGCTGTTTGTCTTCAGGACAGGCAAGCGTCACTCAGCTGACAAGGCCACTGTCACTGAGATGACGGCCATGGCCCACCAGAAGGACAAGTTGCTGCATGGCGACTGTCAGTGAGATGACAGCAATGACCCAGCGGCAGGACAGATGACGGCCATGGCACACCACAGGACAGATGACGGCCATGGCACACCACAGGACAGATGACGGCCATGGCACACCAGCAGGACAAGTCCTTGCTGCAAGACACTGCGTCCGACTGACGGCGTTCTTCGTCCTTGTTCTGTCTTTGTTTGCCTTTCAATTTCCTTTTTCTAATCGATTTACTTTTTTGTTTTTGTTTTTCTTGCTGATGGCTGGGCTATTTTTTGTTAGATAGGGGAGTGAGTGGCTGCAACTCGCACTGTGTAAACATTACAGAATAAGGAACAATACAATGTATTGCCAGTTTTCGCAAAGCAAATAGTATTTTAAAACATCTAATGCATTTCTAATGCGCCGAATCCCTCTGTGCCATGTGTCAATCTCAAAGTGCTTTATATGAAACGTTACAATACACAACCAAATTTAATCTCTCTCTCTCTCTCTCTCTCTCTCTCTCTCTCTCTCTCTCTCTCTCTCTCTCTCTCTCTCTCTCTCTCTCTCTCTCTCTCTCACACACACACACACACACACACACACACACACACACTATTGTGAGACACTCAAAAATACCATTACGGTTATCATATATTCACTGGCTACCATTACGGTCATCATATATTCACTGGCTACCATTACGGTAATCAGATATTTATTGGCTACCATTTCGGTAATCAGATATTCACTGGCTACCATTACAGTAATCAGTCATTTACTGGCTACCATTACGGCAATCAGACATTCACTGGCTACCATTACGGCAATCAGACATTCACTGGCTATCATTACGGTAATCAGACATTCTCTGGCTACCATTACGGTAATCAGACAACTTTAGCCAACATCAGACGGCTCAGTTACAAGAAGGCAGAGGAAACGGGATAAGGGTTCAGACAAACGGCGGCAGAAGACAAGCGCAAGACGAGTGACTGTGGAAGCGTTCCACTTGCAATCCGAACCCGCAGCATCCATCCCATTGACTGGGAGCCGCTAGCCTGCAGCTGGTTCTGCATCAACACGAAAACAAAGAAACTCACCCGAAAGCAGATGTCGGTCCGAGTTCTGCATCTCATTTTCACCCTTTAACTGTTAAGCGTCGTGTTGTAGCTTGATAAAAGGATTATCCCGAAAACTGGCACGTTGTGTTTTGTCCTAATAAACAGCGTTCTTTCTAACCTTTAAATGTGTTTGGGGTGTTGCTTTAGAACGCTACCACTCAGTCTTGTTTCAGATTTTTTTTAAATTGTTTCCGACTTTAGTACCACTTTAAGACATTATTTGCTATCAGTTTAAAACAAACTCCTTAATTTACCAGCCACATTCATCTAAGTGAGTGTGTGAGTGAAAATGTGTGAGAAAGTAAGTGTCTGAGTGAGCGTGAGTGAGTGCCTAAGTAAATATGTGAGGGAGTGTGTGAGTTAGCATGTGAGTGAGTTTATAAGTTAAGTGATTATGTGAGTGAGTATGTGAGAGAGTGACTATATGGCTGTGTTTGGGAGAGAGTGATTATGTGTGTGAGTCAGTGTCTGAATGAGAGACAAAGATGATATGTAGTGGCCAGTCAACGGCAGAAGCCGTGGATCAGACGGAAAACCGTGTCACGAGATCACAATTAAAACTCGACTTCATTCTTCACGATATTCACTACGTTAGGAAGGAGAAGGATTGGGGAAACCAAGCTGTATTAACGGGAAGGCAAAACTTGGAAAGTGGCCATTCCTGGCAGCAGACGAAACGGCCAAAGCTGCAGTCTAACCCACTCTGTCTCAATCCACTCAGTCTAAGCCATTCAAGTCTGTAAAGAAGGACATTTCTGACAGCTTTGGATTCTCAAAAGAGCCCCCCACAACCAGTTGCCACCTCCAACATCCCTACACAGCACTTCGTAAAAAAGAATGCAGCAAATTCCAAGCTCCCTAATTCCACGAACATGGAAGTGGAACCACGATTAACTTCTGGTCGGACGACCTCAATCGGCTTTCCATGTGTCAACAGCCGCAATGTGACCAAATTGCTCTTGAAAATGCTGCCGGTGGGGAGTGTAAAACTGCCCCCCTTTGTCGACCGAACGGAAGTCCGCGTCGATTCCGCCTTCTTGCTTCTGCATTCCATGCTCTCTCTCTCTGCATCTCTGTCTCTCTGTGTCTCTGTCTCTGTCCTCTTTGTGTCCCCCCCCCCCCTCTCATTCTCTCTGTATGTCTGTCTCTGTCTCTCTCCCCTTCTCTCGCTGTGTCTCTCCCTCTTTGTCTGTCTGTCTGTCTGTCTGTCTGTCTGTCTGTCTGTCTGTCTCTCTGTCTCTGTCTCTCTGTCTCTCTAGTCTCTCTCTCTCTCTTCTCCTCTTCTCTCACTCTCTCTCTCTCCTCTCTCTCTCTCTCTCCTTCTCTCTCTCTCTCTCTCTCTCTCTCTCACTCACGTCTTAAATGACTATAATGATGTTTTCTTTACTGCACAAGCTAGTCGGCCTACTAGCCGTACAACTTCAAACAGCAGCGAAACACAAGGTCGATACCAGGTGTCTGTACACACACACTGCGCCAAACAAATGCAAAGCCATTTCTGGTGAAGCGTTACTCACTTTAAA
>OY757544.1:30380427-30395427 GCA_963584105.1 Alviniconcha strummeri | reverse complement strand
CTCTCTCTCTCTCTCTCTCTCTCTCTCTCACTCACTCACACACACACGCACGCACGCACGCACGCACGGCACGTACGCACACCACACAACACACATACGCACGCGCGCGCGCGCAACTCAGCCCTGCAAAGTAAAAAAGATGCGTAAGAAAAGAAAGGTCACTTACCACAAGCTGCGGACGCTCTACTCTAGGCAGTGCGTACCTGCAGGAACACAGAAACAAGTAAATGTATCTGAATATATCATGATATCAAAGACACACTCACACAGACACACAGACACACACATACATACACACACACACACAACACTCACCGCACGCACTCACGCTCACACAACCACACACGCACACACAACACACACACACAACCACACACAACACACACGCACGCGCGCACCGCACGCACGCACGCTCACACACAGTCACACATACACAAACGTACACACATACACACACACACACACACACACACGCACGCACACGCGTACGCACACACACACACACATGCACGCACCACGATTTGATTGTAGCGATAGCGTGTGTTCCTTCCGGCCTGCGCGTTCTTTTATTTATGCGTGCGAGAGAGGATTTTGGAATCAGCATGAAAACCTTTCAGGAAGCTGTGGACGGGTAATCCGTTCATGCAAGTGAACGGTTTTCACACTATCCCACCCAGAAAACAGTCTTCTGCCCTTCCATATCTGCTCACGACGCATCCAAGATATATCGATAAAGGTGAACAATGAACATGTTTTTTCCGGCCGACCAAGTAAAGTACTTAGGGGTCGTTTTTCAGCGTATGGGGCGTGCCAACCGCCACGTGGACCACAACGCCCGCAACGCCTCCCGCGCCTTGAATGTAATCAAGGTGCTAAACACACAGCCCTGGGCGAACCCACCTAAGGTGCTTGTGTCGCTGGTGAAGAGCTTGGTACGTTCACGACTATTCTACGGCCTGGAGGCCATGCCCAGCATCACCGAGACAGGCCTGAAGCGTCTGACCGCTATCGAGCTCCTCGCTCTGAGCCTGGCCCTCGGGCTACCGCATTCCGTGCCCCACAGTCCTGGTGTCCAGGGATGCCAGGCTACTACCACTGAGAGAATCAGATCCAACTCATGACTGCTAAGTACGTGTTCTGCAGTCAAACTGTGGATAACTCCACTGTCGAAGAGGTGAATGGGTCCTTCCGAGGCCCCACCCATGTCTCCTACTGTTCCTCCATCTGCGACCTGGTCGCCGACTTGGTCGAGGGAGCGGGACTGGACGGTGCTGATGGTACTCCGGCACATCAGTGAAGATCACCATACCGATGGGCCCAGGTATTCTGCTGGCTTATCTGATGGTTATTTAATTAACTCGCAACACGTTGCGATCATAGACGCAACACCTGCTGTCTCCCTTGGCAACGTGTGGCGAGCCGAAGATGTGCCTAAAATCAATGGCAATCCGGAGTATGAGACCGATGAAGACGCCGAACTGAACGACAAACCGGGCGCCAGTGATGGAGGTGAAGAAAACTGTTTTCTTGACATTTTTCAAAGCTCCCAAAAGACATGTAAGCAATGGTGCTGACAAACAAGAAAACGTGAGTAAAGAGAGGAAACCATAATCTTTTATCAGCACTCAAATGTCATGTGTAAGTGTTGCTCCTACATTAATTTTTATGGCTATTTTTTTGAACCAGAGATTTGGGCTGAATGTAGGTGTCCCCAGGCTACGGCGTTTACTGCCCTTAGGCTCTCTGCAGTGTATACTATGCAGACTAGTAGAAGAACAAAAACAAACAAACAAACAAAAACACGAACTGTAGCTGTAAGGCGAACAAACTGTTCACAAGTTTATCTCGGCTTCTGGGTTCCCCCCCCTCTACCAACTCTCCTCACTCCCTCCCATTACCCCTCTATCATCCCCACCCCTCTACCCCCCCCTTCCCCCAACTCTCCTCACTCCCTCCATTACCCCTCTATCGTCCCCACCCCTCTACCCCCCCTTCCCCCAACTCTCCTCACTCCCTCCCATTACCCCTCTATCGTCCCCCCTCTACCCCCCCTTCCCCCAACTCTCCTCACTCCCTCCCATTACCCCTCTATCGTCCCCCCCTCTACCCCCCTTCCCCCAACTCTCCTCACTCCCTCCCATTACCCTCTATCGTCCCCCCCTCTACCCCCCCTTCCCCCAACTCTCCTCACTCCCTCCATTACCCCTCTATCGTCCCCCCCTCTACCCCCCTTCCCCCAACTCTCCTCACTCCCTCCCATTACCCCTCTATCGTCCCCCCGCTCTACCCCCCTTCCCCCAACTCTCCTCACTCCCTCCCATTACCCCTCTATCGTTCCCCCCTCTACCCCCCCTTCCCCAACTCTCCTCACTCCCTCCCATTACCCCTCTATCGTCCCACCCTCTACCCCCCCTTCCCCCAACTCTCCTCACTCCCTCCCATTACCCCTCTATTGTCCCCCACTCTACCCCCCCTTCCCCCAACTTTCCTCACTCCCTCCCATTACCCCTCTACCCCCCTTCCCCCAACTCTCCTCACTCCCTCCCATTACCCCCTCTATCGTCCCCCCCTCTACCCCCCTTCCCCAACTCTCCTCACTCCCTCCCATTACCCCTCTATCGTCCCCCCCTTACCCCCCCTTCCCCCAACTCTCCTCACTCCCTCCCATTACCCCTCTATCGTCCTCTCCCTCTCCTTCGATGATGATGTGGGGCTTCATTTCCTCGGATGTACATCTCCTTCTTGTAAATTTTCGTCTAAATTTCGTCTTTCAATAGCTTATGAGCAAGGACTAGTGTTAGGTTTGCCCTGATACAACCGTCATGGTTGGCTGGGCCCTCGCCCTCGCACCCCCTTCATCTTCTCCGTCGCTGTGTGCAGTATGACTGTTGTCTGAAAGGCGGCGGATGACAGCTTAATTCTAACCTGCGGTAGTCGACATGGATGGGTGGAGAGGCGTCCTGACGTAGGCTGTCTAAGTCGTCGCCGTATCGATGACGGATAGCTCTCAGCAGTCCTGGAGGTCTTCCAACTCCCCGAAGCGGCAAACACCTTCTCCTCCACCCTTTGTCGTCAGGAATGTGTTGATCATCGCTTGCACTGGACAAAGACCGCGTCAGCATAACTGTACCTTCCCTTCCCTCACCCGGCAACGCTGCACCTCTTTCTGCACAGCGGCAAGCACTGGGCTACCGCGGATGTAGAAATTAGGGCAGACCCTGCTGAGTACCAGAAATATCGAGGGTTCCTCCTCCTTTAAATTCTGGATGTAGTCAGGATATAGCCGTGGATGCTTTCCCCGCTACCAGGAATTGTGCTTATTTAATTTCCGCCTTCCAGGTTGTTTCGTTCTCCTTCAGACATAGTGATGTGTGATAATGTATGAGCAATTTATTTCCCGACATGTAGTGACTTTTTGGAGCTACTTTTGAGGCTAAGCACGGAATAAAGCTTCTGACATGCTGATGGTTTGTCAGTTTAATCCAAAGCAACGATTACCTACAAGCAGTTACCGTTTACTAGTATTCTCACCATTTGGGGAGGGGAGTGTGTGCGTGTGGGGGGGGGGGGGGGGGAGTGGGGGGGGGGTTCTTAGTTGCATTGACAAATGGAAGTACAGGAGATCCAAGGAACGTTCATTCACAGGAAATGCGAGGAAGCAGGTACGAATCAAATGTCACTTGATTTCAGTTCGCTGTGATTTGAGCTAAACGATCATGCTATAAACGCTGCGTGTTGCAGCAGCAATAAGGCGGGCATGCTTGCTGCACTGTACTCACCTTTCTTGCGCGCTTCTAGCGGCCCGTGTATGGAGATGGTCTTCCTTCGGCTGTCCACGCTGACGTACGCTGACGTCTCTGTTTCGCTCAGCATCTGACGTCCTGCTGACGTCAGCAGAGGTTTCAGCACAGCCGAGTGGCTGCAGTCCAGGACCTCACCCTTGGTGACGTGGCTCAAGCAGTCTTTAGCTTGTGTGACCGTGTCAATGTCGTCAGCCTTTAGCGAAATCAGCCAGTTGTCCGCGTCCACTGGCTTGGGGGACGCATCAACGCGCATGTCAGCAAACTTCGTTTTGATCACCTCGTCCAACTGCTTGCTGCAGACTTTGTACACACGCTCGGGAACTCGCAGTGTGGCAGAGATGATCGGTTCTACCGACACTCTGTGACGATAAATGAGCTGAAAGCAACCCTGCAGCTTTTTACAAGCCGATAGACCTTCCCTGGGATCACTGAACCGAGCCTCACCTTCAATCATGACCGATGTATCCGTCTTGGGCTCGTTTAAGCTGACACAGACCGTGGATGAAGTCAGGTGCTCTTGAAACTTCTTTCGGATTAAGTCCTCCAGGCCTGTCTTGTCAGCTGCTTTGTCTTCGTGTGGCAGGATGACTGTTCCAAAAACATCGGGCGCAGTTTGTTCTTCACCCAAGGCCAACAACAACTCCCGCTTGATCAAGTCTTCTGTCACATACACAGGAAGATTGGTCAAGTAAAGGCTTTTTTTCTTTTCTTCTTCTTCTTCTTTCAAGTTCTTCTCGATCTGAACCTTCTCCCGACCTATCTGCAAGCTTTTAATCTCAAGACACTTGGAAAAATAGGTGGGAGACACCTCGACAAACGCATGGCCTTTGGCGAACCGGCGGTTACATTTGAGCCTTGCCCGGAACCTGGCGCTTTGTTCGGCTGAATATAGTTGCTCCAGTATGGCGACGTTCTCGTGGTCATTCTTCGTGGCGTCCGCTGCCTTCTCCGCCTCGTACTTTTTTTGAAAAAGCAGAAAGCCCCACAGCTTGCTGTCAGAATACGGGTAGCAGAAGCAGACTTCACCAAACCTCTTGAATTTTTTCTTAAGGGTCTCTTCTGATACGTCCTTGGAGGGGTTCTTGATGAAGACCTTCCTGGTCTCGTGCGGCATGAGGATATCGATGACCTGGGCTCCCGGCCCCAGCACCACGCGCACTCCTGAGCCTTGGGATCCCACCGACAGCTCCAAGACCTCCCGTTGCACGTCCTCGGCGGCCCTGTTCACCACTTCAGTCAGTTTCCGCGTCAGATTCTCTACGCTGCTGGCTTCGTCTGTGCTGTACACCCTCACCTCGCCCGCTTCTCGGCTGGCCTCCACAAAGACGACAGAGGAGTCGGAAATGTCCGAACATTCTCGGAGCTGGCGCAGCTTGGTGTAGAGGGGGCCGACCAAAGCGGAGAATGCGGAAGAGCCGGCGGGCTGTGTGAAGATTTTTTTTAGCTTCTTTTCAATTTGGCGGATTTCCTCCACGTCAAAGCCGAAAGACTCCTTGCTCATCTCCTCCAGCCAGGCGTCGTCCACAGGAGTGATGCCAGTGATGAAATCACGCGAAGTCTGCACAAGTTGGTCGTACACGACCCACTGCGGGTAGCTGCCCAGGGAGCTGAGGGTGGAGGACGGGTGGAAGTGGACCTGCCTGCCGGCTTGTGCGGCAAAGTAGCCGGCCTTCTTCCGACCCAGGTAGTAGCACAGGTTGGAGACGTTGCACTGAAAGAGGATCTTTCTGAGAACATCCGGTGTGTCTGGGGCCTCGGAGAAGATATGAGTCACCTCCAAATTCTCTTTATTTTTGAGCAAGCTGCATACGTCGTTGACTGTGTCCATGACCCCACAGATGACCTTGGCATCGACAGAGTTATCCACGCACCACTGACTCTTTTGCTCTTCGCCCACCACCTCCCACGCCTTGTACACTTTCAGTGAAGCCAGACAGTCGCCGCCTGGGTGACTGAACTTGACCCTAGAACTGTCCAGTTTCTCAGGTTCTGCTTCAGTCTGTCCTGTGTAAAACAGCCAGCTCCCAGCGCTGACAAGCGCCGCAAGAACGATTCCGTCATATAGAAGTCCCTGGTCGCGGCAGCGAAGTATCAGCATTCCCAGCTTGGGGTCAAAGGGCAATGTAGCGATCCAGCGTCCAGCGTCCGTGATCTCACCGAGGCTCAGGGCTCCGAGCTGCTGCAGTGTTTTCAAAGCAGCGTCAATGGCATCTTGGCCAGGGTGCTGAACGAAGTCGTACATATCCGGCGTGACGCCCAGCTCCGCTAGCTTCAGGAGAGCGTGTCCCAGGTGAGTGTGGAGGATCTCGGGCTGGCTGATGGTGTCCATGGCCAGGAAGCTGGTCTGGGAGTACAGCCTGTAGCACGTGCCCGGCGCTGTCCGGCCTGCCCGACCCTTCCTCTGCTCCGCGGAACTCCGACTGACTACTCCCACTTTCGTAGACCGGATGTTCCTCTTGACGTCGTAGCGCATCTCCTTGACGACGCCCGTGTCCACCACGTACTTGACGCCATCGATGGTGATGGAGGTCTCGGCGCAGTTGGTGGCGAACACGATCTTGCGCTTGCTTCCATCCAGCGGCTGTAGCACCTTCTGCTGCTCCTCGGCCTGCAGCCGACCGTGCAGCTGGAAGCAGGTGAAATCCGTGCGGTCCTTCAGCCTCTGCTGGAGCAGGTCGCAGCTCTTCTGGATTTCAGAAGGTGAGGTGAGGAAGACCAGAATGTCTCCGGGAGGTTTATTCTGGTGTATTTGCATGGCCTTGCTGACGGCAGCTTCCACGTAGTTATCGAACTGGTCGTCATCGCTGGCAGAGTCTTTCCACTCCACGTCCACGGGGAAAGTTATTCCGCTTATCCTCATGACCTTGCATTTGTTGAAGAAGTCGACGAACACTTGCGGGTCGATGGTGGCGGAAGTGATGACCACTGTCAGGTCCGGATTCTGCGCCAGGCACCGCTTGACCATGGACAGCAGGAGGTCGGTGTAGAGACTCCGCTCGTGGGCCTCGTCCACCACCACGCAGGAGAAGGCCTTGAGGTCCGGGTCCGTCAGGCACTCGTTCAGCAGCGCCTGGTCTGTCATGTAGATGATCTTGGTAGAAGACGATGTCTTCACTCTGCTTCCCACCTTGTAGCCCACGTCCTTCCCCACCTCGCAGGCCAGCTCCTGGGCCACGTGGGTTGCCAAGGAAACGGCGGCAATTTCGCGCGGCTGGGTGCAGACTATGGTGCCTCGCTCGCCGAACCCGGCGTCCAGGAGGTACTGCACGACCTGCGTGCTCTTGCCGGACCCTGTCTCTGCCTGCAGCACGGACACGGGGTGTTGCTGCACCAGCTGCACGATGTCCTGGCGACGGGCGTACATGGGCAACGCCCTCTCCAGTCGACGGCACTCGACCTCCAGTCGTTTGAGTACACTCTCCGCCTTCCCCTCGTAGTCGTCTTCCGTCAGCAAAGAGTCAAGCTGCTGCCGGAATCCGTTCAAGGCTGTCATGAACGTTGTTTTCTGTGACTGAAGTTCTTTCAGCTTATCCTCCAATGCTTTGATTTCCTCTTTTGTCTGTTTCACTGCGAAACGACGCTTTAACTTAGTAAGATCTTTTAAATTTCGATTCAATGTGTCGATGTCCTTTTGGGTTTGTGTGAGTTTTTGTTCGTGGGCTTGCAGTGCCGGGTCTTGCCGCCTATCAAACTCCTGCCCCATGGCTGTCATGAACGCCTCCTTGCGCTGACGCTGTGCCTTGGACGGCTCGAACTCGTCGAAGCTGCTGTCTATGAGAGGCTGAGACTGAGTTCTGTCCGCCTGCTCTGTTGTTCCTTCCTCGCCATCAACTTTCAGTAACAAGTTCCTGAGTTTCTTGGCCAGCGTCCGGCTGTTACAGACGAGGGTGCAGTAGGTGCTGCCGCCATGAATGCAGATGTCTGTCGGGGTTACTTCCGTCATCCCAGGGGTGTTCACCTTGGAAGTCAGAACTTTTCTCAGCTCCTCTACGTCACGAATGACGTAACTGATTCTGACGTAGACATTTTTCGGCTGCGGAGGAGGCTGTGTGCGTTTCGACTTAGAGATAACTCTTTCCTCGGGTTGCCTGGATTGTCTTTCCATGTCGGGACCGATAGTGGCTGGTTTCGGGTGTTTATTGTTTAATTTTGTTTGAAGGATATTTTTTATTGCGAAAAGCGTCTTGTCGTTTCTGAGTTAAAGGCGACTCCTTTGCGACAAAGTCCATGTCACCGCCTCCCGTTATGACGTGTCTCATCCCTGGAGGCGTGTTTCTGTTGAAATGAAGACATTGTGTCTGTGAGAACACTGTCCTGTCCATGATTTGACTGAAAATTGTTTTTTTCAATGCTTTACCTAATTAACTCACAACAAGATTCATACACAGGACATGGAAGTTTGTTGCCAGTGCGTATGAGTACCACCTAGATGAACTCAACTCATTTGGTTAAAAAATGAGAGTGAAAATGTCACAGGAATTATATCAGAAATATTTAAAGTCACCTCCACGTTCCTACATGTGACATTTTGGTAGCTTCAAAGCGTAAAAGGCTTGAGAAATATCAAAATGCCAAATAAGTGCCAAAACGCTGAAGAAAATGGGTACTTTTCAAGAAATGCTATGATGCGCAAAAGTTTAAGATAAGCTTTCGAGTTACTTTAGAATGTTTTCAACGTTTACACTGGTTGCAAGTCTTCTTTTTCTTTAAAAAAAAAAAAAAATTTATTTTGAAAAATTACAGTAAAAAGGCAAAACAGGTTTGTTTAGCTTTTAGACGAAAGACGACCTGACGACGCAAAAAGCTCGGGAAATTAAGCTGCAGCCACACGGCTCGTTCCTATGACCTCATGCCTCGTTTTCGCCTTCGTGACCCGCTGTGACCTACATCTAGGTAAGCAACAAGCCAGTTGTAACGATACACAATATTTGAGTGTGTGAATAGAAAAGGGGTACTGGAGAGAGAGAGAGAGAGAGAGAGAGAGAGAGAGAGAGAGAGAGAGAGAGAGAGAGAGAGAGAGAGAGAGAGAGAGAGAGAGAGAGAGAGAGAGAGAGAGAGAGACAGACAGACAGACAGACAGACAGACAGACAGACAGACAGACAGAGACAGACAGAGACAGACAGAGACAGAGACAGAGACTGATTGATTAACCTTTATCTCTAAACGGAGAAGATAGCAGCACAAAGGCCGACTCACATATCTGCAGTTGCTACAATATTAATAATAACCAAGATATTCATAGCGGAATATGATGGTGAAAGGATACAAACGAATACAATATCATTTATGATAATAATAATGATACAAACGTGGCATTGTGCAGGCAATTGTGATCAATGTGATGGATAAATTATAATAAAATTCCACCATCCGTTTCCTTTGATCTGTCGCTTGTTATTATGTCGCGTCATTATTTCACAGGGCACACTGCAAGCTGCATGGTATGCAGTTTCATCAGAAACACGCGGGCACGCGCGCGCACACACACACAAACAACAAAACAAAACAAAAACAAAGAAAAAAGCAAAACAACAAAAGCATAAGGTTAAGTAAATTATGGACTGACTTGCTTAAAATGTGAAAAATGGCTTAACTTGTGATTTTTATTTCTCCATTTCGACAGCTGATCTATTTTTTTGTTTGCAATGCGACATCATTATAAAACGTTTTGTGTATAAACAACACCCATTCGACTTACCCATACTATTGTACTATTGTATCTCCACTGATACGAAATAAAAAAAAAGGTTTAGTAGTCATTCACGACTTCACCATGCGACCTCTGACCTGATCTCAGGGTCAACTGCATTTGCAGGTATATATAATTATAGCCTCTGTATAGTTTGTGCTCCAGTGTTCCTTATTCCTTTGCAGAGACTCTATATAATCCTTTGTTTACGGAACACACACTGTCTCCATTGTACTCACGGTATGCAACACTAGCTTTTAGTTTCTTCAACGAATGCAGTCTGCTTTTTACTCCGCCGTTTTGTCCAGAGTAGCTTCCCCTGCACGTGTTGCATGCTGTTGCTGGGGGGGTGGTGGTGGTGGGGGTTGGAGGGGTCTGGGTGTGACAGGCTGCTGACATAAAGTAAACATGGTGTTTAACGTCCACAGACATCCACCCTGATATGTCAGACCGACATCCGAGGATATCATCATCACGTCCACAGAAACCGCAAGGCTTACTAGGGACAGGTAAAATGGGGAAAGGGGATGTGGAGGTGGGGGAAGAGGGAGACTATTTTGCTATTATTTTGGTGGTGACAGTATAGCAGTAGGTACTATCGCTACACTGTCACCACCAGAATGACTCCTGCATTAAGATGGGCAGCGATGAGAGCCATTTTAATGTTTCATTAATTGTGAGGGACAAAGTCACAAGACAGTGTCCACAAACCACAACCTTGTTGAAGAGAAAGGAGAGCCGAAGCGGAATCGAGCCAAGGCCCTTTTGTTGACAGCCTAACGCATTACCGCTAGGCCAAACCGGCTCACAAGCCCGTTTGCCGACCGCGGCTTGTGATATCTGGCGATAAGAGAGGGAAAGGGGCGGGTCTTTTATCCGGCGAGCTACACTTGTGTCTAGGCCACCAGCTGTGTCAGCTGAGAGTTCAGGAGCGGTGTGAAAGTCGAAGTGGCCGTCCTGGGCACCCGTCCTAAAAGAGCATTACGGTTTCTGTGGACGTAAAGCAACACTGATCCACGCTTAGGAATTGGTCACAGTTTGTCCCTAATATGTGAACCGACATCCGAGGACATGAAGCTCTACAGCATCAGCATCATCTGTGTCAACTGAGTGCAGAAGCCGGTTCAATGCATACAGTTATAATTAGCTATGCCAGCGGATCGCCCTCCAACCCACTGCCCGGCTATTGTTCTGTGCACGATTCCAAGTTCCGACAGCCACGCAGTAATAATAATAATAATGGAAATTTGTAAAGCGCATACCCTGCGGCTCAAAGCGCTGAACAAGCACAGTATAACACACATAATGTACATCTAGATGGAAATGTTATCAGTAATACATAAAAAATATATAGAAAAGCTAACATAATGTAGACAAGGGTTCAAGCGCAGTTATGCAAAAGATGCACACACACACTCACACACACACACACACACACACACACACACACACACACACACACACACACACACACACACACACACACACACACACACACACACACACACACAACTAACTGCTTACATGAAGGATAACGGTTTTGAATTATCACGGGAAAAGACCTGTTTAATGTTTTTTAATAAAGGAGAAAACCCGAAAAGCTTACCTCAAATAGATTGGTTTAGTGTTGCTTTACGTCCACAGAAGCGAGTTGGCCTATTAGGGACGGGGACAGAGTGGGAAGGGGGCGAGAGAGTAAAAGGCTCGACCGCGGAAACCACCCGAAAAAGACCGGAGAGACCGTGGACCGCCGCCAGAACAATGGAAGTGTTAAGACGGTGTCCCCTCGCCATTGCCCACCGACTTGTGCACTGCGCAATTGCTGTTTCAACTTCTGTGTTGGACAGAGTCACTAAGACAATGTCCGTTGCACCGCTGTTGATGAACAACTTGTACAACTCAAAGCAAAAGACGTCCAACTTGCTCAGCCCAGCTCCACCTCCCTACTCATGATCTCTTCTGGGCAAATGTGAGGATCCAGCTTCACCTCCCTCCTCTAAGATCTCTTGATCTTTTGATCTCGCCAGGAACCCTATGTTCTCAAATAGAACTAGATGGTCAGTTATTAAATTACAAACAGAATACAAAGTTTTTGGGTGTGTATATAACTACTAAGCTGAACTGGAGGCTACACATTGAAAATTTAATAAATAAAGCCTGAAAACGACTGAATTTTCTAAAAATAGTACACAGTCTCGGAGTCAGGATACAAAAACGTTATTACATTTATCAATTCTTTAGTGAGATCGAAACTGATTTATGGTCAGGAGGTATATTTTTCCGCGCCAAACACACTCCTAAAGAAGCTGCAAAGTATCGATAGTAAAGCGATTAAATTAGCCATTGGTGTTCCGGTGCACACAAATACCAGCAAATCTTACGCAGAAGCAGGAGTGATATCTCTCTCCGAACGACGTAAATTGGCGATTTCAAAATATGTTATAAGAAGGCTTGCAGTCATTAATTCCGTAACAGAAGACATTTTTATAGATTCAGATAATGACTATCCCAAAAGTGCTCAAAACATAGCATCTATTCAACCAATCAGAAATTATGTAAACGGTTTGATTAACGAATGCAGCATAGATATTAAATAAATTCTAGTTCTCCTTACATCACCTCAAATGCCACAGTGGGAACACATAAATGCCAAATTTGATATTGATTATACTGATTTGAAGAAAAATGAATCTACAAACAGTTTAGCTATACAAGTAAGAGAACATCTAAATAATAAATATCAAAATCATATTAAGAGTTTTACTGATGGTTCCGTTCTGGACTCATTAGGCAGTGGAGCAGGATTTGTTATTCCTGAATTAAAAGTGCAAAAATCTTTTTTATTAAAGAAATATCAGTACACTTCTGTTTGGAAACGACCAGCTACATTTAGAAACTAATAAGAAAATATTTGCTATAGTCCACGATTTTTTGCGCCAAACCGACCGCTTGTAAATCTGTAAAAGTCTGCCAAAATTTGTTTAGGATACAAGCGAAGAAGTACACGTTTTAATCCTCTCCCTCTCTCTGTTTCTCTCAGATCAGTAATTATAACAACATCACTAGACCATTCGTTTAGTTATTTGTTTTTCAACCCCCGCCCCCACCGCCCGTTTGGTTGTTGTTGTTTTGTTTTTGTTTTGTTTTGTTTGTTTGTTTTTTGTTGTCATTTTGGCCTTTTGTTTGTTTCGTTGCCTCTGACGTTTTGACAACAATTTGCCATCTTGCCGTCGTAAATGTCTGTATGATTATCATTTTATATATAGGTAACACTCAAATAAGCATACTGCTTTTGTGTTTCCTGTACTTATTTGTTGAGCTTGTGATTACGATGAATGAATAAAATTTTGTTTAAACCAAATGCCTCAGTCCAAACTAGACGGTAATGCGTGCAAAAACGGCGATATGACAGAAGAAATGAATGCTTTTCTATAGAGCTACGCCAACATAGTGAGCGACTGTGAGGTGTATCGGCTTTGCTGCTCTTCTTGTTGTTGTTGTTGCTGGGCCAGATCGGGGTACTCGAACGAATAACGAATCTAGTAATAATAATACTAGATAACTTTTGCATTGCGCTATTCTCTGGTGTACACAAACTCACTGCGCTTTACAACACTCTCCGTTATTTTCTAAGTTAAATGAGAACAAAATAATCGAAGGTAGTAATGTTCACAAAAGTAATATATAACAACTAACTAACTAACTAACTAACTAACTAACTAACTAACTAACTAACTAACTAACTAACTAACTAACTAACTAACTAACTAACTAACTAACCAACCAACTAACCAACCAACCAACCAACTAACTAACTAACCAACTAACTAACTAACTAACTAACTAACTAACTAACTAACTAACTAACTAACTAACTAACTAACTAACTATGTTCCGTATGAGAAGCGGCAATATATACAAAGAAAAAATCATTATGTTACTACCTACCCTTAATTCCATCCCTCCGAGTCCCCCCGCCCCCAACACACACACACACACACACACACACACACACACACACACACACACACACACACACACACACACACACACACACACACACACACACACACACACACACACACACACACCATCCAGGTCTCGCGAAAATGCTTACTATACCAGATCCGCGAAAAACACACCACTGACACTCACCCTGCACCTACCGACTCATCCAGTCACACACACACTCGGGTGCTCGCACACGCACACACTACAGCAAAGGCAAGGCAAGAACACGTGACCTCTGTGACAGACAGCTGGTTATGACGTGCAGCAATGAAACCTCAGATTACCCTACACATTTAACAAAGGGGCGGGCCGGGTCTGGGATGGCTTGGTGAGCACACCAATATGTAATATGATGAAAGGTTCAAAACAACGCTTATTTATTAGGACACAAAACACAGTCTGTAATTTTCTGGGTAATTTCCTTTGTCAAACTACAAAACAACACATAACAATTAAATGGTGAAAAACGATTTTAAAAAGCGAAATAACTGATCTTTTGGGGGGGCTGAGTTAACTGAACTTGAACATCTAACTGTTGAGCTTGAACCTTCTGTGTGTTTGGAGCTTGTTTTACAACACTAGCCGTCATTCTTGTTTCAGATTTTTTTGTACAGCAATATGCAGTACAAACATCTGGCTGAAGACTACACTCAGACACAGACGGAAAATGGCTTAATTATCTGTCAGTCCATGCAAAACAAACCACCCGATGGACTAAAGACGACAGCTGCTAACATGTTCATAAAGCAACAGTCATTCCGAGGGCGTGGGTGTCGGCACAGCTGTAGTCCTGTCTAATTATAAACTCTGACAACAACCTTGCCTGCCTTGCCCTGATATAACCTAAATGGCTAACACGTCGTAAAACACCGAGTTACTGACATTACCTGTCACTGCAAAACAATCATGTCTACTGTGTTCCGTCTCGAGAATCGTAGTGCTGTTTGATGGCCTACAGGTAGAAATCACCTCTCCTACCTACAAATAGCCCAATGTGAAAACACGAGATATCAACAGAAAACAGCTGATGTGATTACAAGCACACAACACCTTGATACACTGGCCAAGATGGGAAACAGTTTACACGTAAGCACAAAACTAATCGTATATATGGCCAACAGACAAAAAATACCGACCTGTGTGTAGTTTTGGGTAACGTCTAATGTCAGAGAATGCAGTATACTACTATGTGCCGTAAGTTTTAGGTGGTGTTGATAACCCTACACGGAATACCTGTATCTTCCGGGTATCCGCTTTTGGTTTCGTGTGGCTGAAAACAGCCCATTGGCGCACCCACACTGCGCGGCCGTTGGCACACCGAGACTACCGTCTCAGCTACAGTTATGTAGAGCAGGTCTGCGTACAAAGAAGGCACCGGCTTTTGAGGAATCATAGCTTAGGAAGAAATATTGAGTGGCGTTTTCTCGGTAAGTTCTCATCTGATTGACTCCGAATCTCCAACGACTGTCATGCGCTTACATAATAAAACATACCTG